>JAVTVJ010000208.1:0-147500 GCA_034509425.1 Eopsaltria australis
GGCTGCAAGGCTCCTGCCTCAGGCAAGAGCCTCCTGCTGCTGCTGCTGCTGCTGGTGCCAGTGCCAGTGTGGAAGGCAGTGGTGGCCTCTAATCTAGATTGTCCAGGGCCTTCTGGCATTCCTTTCCCTCATTCCCAAAATGTAACCTCAGATCCCAAATGCTCTCAGCCTTGCTCTTCAGGTGGCCCTTGCTACAGGGCTGTGCCATTTGCTGACCCCCTGCTCTTCCCAGCTGAGGAGCAGCTCTGGTGGCTGCTGCCCACCTGAATCATAGAATCACAGAATGGTCTGGGTCATAAGAGACCTTAAAATTCATCTCATTCCAACTCCCAGTCTGGTGTCATGGTCAGTGACACCTTCCACTAGATCAGGTTGCCTAAATCTTCCAGGATTGGGCCCTCCGGAACTACTCTGGACAACCTGTTCCAGTACCTCTGCACCCTCAAAGTAAAGAATTTTTTCCTAATATCTAATCTAAACCTACAGTTTGGAGACATTCTCCGTTGTTCTGTCACTACATGTGTTTGTTAAGAGTCCCTCTCCAGCTTTCTTGCAGCTCTTTTTAGTTAATGTCCCATAAAGACATGGGAGGAGGGTGGTACTTGAGGAGGCTTCCCTACAGCAAAGGGATCGAGTCCCCGCCACACTGGCACCTGCTTGGAGCAAAAAAGAATATGATCCTGCTTGGGGTGCAGTGGAAGCAGGCATCAGGGGATCTCTTCAGGTTTATTACTGTTTTATTATTTGATAAGCCACTATGTGTGGGCTATGGATCTGGCCTGAGCCAAACTCACAGTATTTTGTGTGTGGGATCTGAATTGGGCTGTCCAGTGTGCAGTCTTCCTGTGGCATCGTGCATGGTGGGAAAACGTTGTTCTTCTTCCCTCTGCATGCCACTGTTGTAAACATATATTCAGGGGAAGGGAATATCTGAATGAGCTGGGTTACTGAACTCAGCAGTATACCTGTGCCTGCACATTGAAATCAACTGTGTCATTCTGGTTTAATATTAGGATGGGGAGAATCAGTCCTGACTTGAACTGGGTCCTGAAAAAATGGATAAATGACATTCTCTGCTGCACAAACTGTCCTGCAAGCTCAGCAGAACCAATTGCCCACAGCATTTATGGACAGTCAACAGCAGCTTTCCTGACTCCTGCCAGCACAGAGGGTTTTTTCCTGAAGATCCTCTGTCTCCAGCAGAGACACTGGACCAGGAGCAAGGCCTCAGCAACAGCCTGCATTTGATCCTGTGTGTAGTGATGTCCTGCTCTGAGCATATGTGGACAAGGTTTCCTTTGGAAGCCACAAAGCAGGTGGTACTCTCACGCTGCAGAAGTCATGGAGGGAGACACAGAACTTCTCTCTGCCCAGCTCTGAAGATTAGTGCTAAGGGTGTTTTCATTCTATACATGCCTCCTACATTGTCCAAATGGCTTGTCAAGGAAAAAACACCAGCGCCTGAATAAAAAAAATATGTTTACACACTTCTTTAATCCATTCCCAACCAAACACTGATCATTTGCTGCAGCCAGCAGTACACGCAATTAAAGGGTTTATTTTTGTGTTACATTATTGTCTCTCCATAATTATGGAGTGTTTGTGAAGTGCAGCATTTCTGTGTGTGTTTGAAGAAGGAAGGGATCTGCCATTTTCCCCCTTCCATATCACCCACATTTTCCTTTCTGTCCACACACCATTAGCTGCCTCCCTTCTACCAGACAACCAGCTCCATTAAGATAATTTTTGAAAGAAAAAAAGCAAAGACGAAACTGCTTGAGAAGCACCTTCACAGACACTAAGAGAGATGCCTGATAAGACACCATTTGTTACTCTGTCATCTTTGTCATCTGTAAGTCTAGGACACCTTGAAATAAAAAGTAATGATGTGAAACAGAGTTTAGAACCAGAAAAGAACTTTACAAATGCTTACTATTTTGCTGTCAAACAGTTATAGAACTGGTAATTAGAATTCCTATGTATCATTATAGAAAAAGAGTCAGGAGTAACTGAATTTCAGAGTGATAGGAGAATCCTGCAGGTTTTTCTCCACTCTTCATTCAGTTCCTCTTTCTCTATAGGATGCTGGCAGGAGGATGAATTCATACTACCAAACAGAAATCAAAGCTGTGGACAAAAAGCACCAAAACCTACGAAATTTAGAAATGAAAGGACTATTATACAAAAATGCCATTAGTTAGCTTGTTACATACACAACCCTTAAATGAAAATTTCATCAAAGTCCTTTGCAAAATAAATACTAGTGATGTGTGCTTTACATTTATCCAGTGTGCTTCATAAAGCTGTCCGTTAGGATTCCTGGGTTATTTTATTCCATGCATTTGCAAAATGTTTAACTGGAAACATTTGGAAATTCAAGTGCAACAGCAGTAAAATACAAAAATAGAAAGGATAACAGCAAAAAACCCTGACATTTGATTTTAGATAATAATTTTATAGCCATAAGTTAACATAGCATCTTAAATTAAAAAGAAAAGCAAAATAGATGAAGATATGCATGTGTTCTGATTTTAACAGATATTAGTCCTATTTTATTACAGTCTTTCATGCACTTGTTTTCCTTTTAGTCTTAACAATTAACAATAAAGTTATGAAACCTGCACATCACTGATTTTTTTTGCTACTATCAGCTATGACAGGAGTTTTCAGTACATGAATCACCTGCGATTTTTTGTTTAAAATGCTGTTCCTTCTTTGTCTTGTATGACTTTGTACATCTTGATTCCCAAGTAATTTATTTTCCTAGCAGGAAGCACACAAACTTGTCATACCTGAGAAAATAATTGCTTTGTTTACAAAACCATTTTTAAAAGAGCAATTTGAATTTGACCTCGTAAAATACCAAGTGTTTTCCTATCTACCAGCAATGGTATTTTCCTTATCAAGTTATGCAGCCATTAGGACAACTGAGAAGAAGTATGCCTCTGTGTCATCTGTTATTATGATGGCAATTATTTATTAGTACTACAGCTGCAGTGTTGTCCCTGGAGGCTTCTTATAATTGAAGTTACCGCTTCCAACAGCTTAATCAGTTCAAGGTCTTTTGATACAAAATTACATAATTACCTAATTAACTGGAAAGGGATGTAAGTATTTAATATTTCTCTTTGACAAAAACAATGGAAGTGTCCCTCATGTTAGATACTCTTTTTTGGAGTAAGTGAAGCGGTGGTATAGGAGCCCCTTTAAAATCATACAGTTCTTGGAACATCCTTATCACAGAAAGCCCAAATGGGGCAGAGAAACCCATTGCTGGCCCAGGGAGCGCTGGTTTGGGGAACATGACTCTGCTGCCCCTCATGCACGCACATAAGCTGGAGCAAACGTCACTGAAGTCATCAGGGACCCCAGCAAGCAGCTATAAGGCAACTATTTCCTGTGCTCGTGTCATTTCTGTGACACAGCTGCAATTTCAACTCAGGAGAGTTTTCCCAGGCCCTTTTTTCTTCGTAGAAAAGAAAAACAAGGCAAATTATTGGCTGCCCTTCTACCATAACTTTTAACTAATATTCAGACTTTTTCAGGCTTTTTGAAGGTGTCTGTCCACAGTCTTTAAGAAGGTTAAACACCTTTTATCAGTTACCAGCAAAATTACCGTTGGACTTGATGATCTTAAAGGTCTTTTTCAATACAAATGATTCTTTCCTTATATGAAAACAACACTTCTGACCACATGATTTCAATAGAAGAGTGCACTTATGCTACACACAGTGCTGACTTCATGCAGTGCTTTTACATCATGGATTAAAAATATGTGGAGACCAGCTACTTAAACATGGGTTAGAAATGCTAAACATTGTCTGGGATCATTAAATAGCATGATTACGAAAGCTAATCTTTCAGCTGGGATAGGAAAGAACCATGTAGGTGAATACATTTTGGCCCTTTATCTTGTCATTTCACTCATTATTTAATCCCATGAATATTAATTTATGATGATTTTGGCTTGGCTCTTTGAATCGGTATTTGCCTGAACACAAAGTGGATAGAAAAAATTGCCAAATTAAAGAAAAGTATTTGCTTTAGTCACAAGACACAGTATATCAGAGAATCAAGCCCTTAAGTCCTGCTTACCAGATAAGAGCCCACCTGCCATAGGAAAGCCTGTTTTACCAGCTCAGCTACACCTTTTCTCACTTCTTTCTTCATTATCTCTATTTAGCCAAATTGGCTATTGAAGAGAATGGAGTAGAATAAAACAAAGAGCACATATAGACCAATGGAGACCCTTGAATGTTACTTGCATCTGAAATTACTTTATTCTGCCCACCTGAGAGTGTTTATCCACTTAGGGAGCAGGAAAAGCACCATGTCTTAGCTAGCCAAGCAAGACTGAAGAACGCAGCTCACATGCAAAGGACATGCAGTGAATCTCTTCATTACTGTTTTAGCAGCACCTGAAGGAATCAGTGGGATTGGGACCCTGATATGCTGTACAAACACTGAGCAAAAGGCACCTTCCACCTACAAGTGCTTACAGCCTAATGAGGCAAGAGAAACAAACCAAGGTAGGAGACTGCACACAAAACAGGGTTGTACTAGATGGTGTTTAAAGACCCCTACCAGCCCTAACTATCCAATGACTCTATAAAAACACAATGTAAGTGTGAGCCTATAGTTATATTTCAGTCTCAGTGACTGCAGACCCGAGTGAGGAAGTGTTGTAAGTGTTGGCCTTTCTCCCAGGCTCCCACAGATAAATGTAAAGCTACGAAGAGCTCTGTTCCTGATGTACCACAGCACCACACCACAGATAGTATTACCTATGCAGCTCTTCTTCAGGACAATATTGTTCTCTGAAAAGTCCAATGTGTTAAACATGCAAGCAACACACACTCCCTTCTACTTCAACATTTTTGATCAGGGCTGCCACCAGAAAAAAGCAGTAGGGCTACCAATGCAGCTCAGCCCATGAGTATCCTAAATCCCAAATGATGAAAAGAGGTCTAAACAGTCATGTGACTGCCAGAGGGGCCTGCCACCAAAAAAACAGTAACCATATCCATCAAAGCACAGGTCAATGACCTTTTGCTTACTATGAGCTCACAGCCCTCTTGAACTTAATATATCTTTTAAAATCAGCTGGTGATTGAACACATATTGCAAATACTGCACATTAAAGTGCTACCTTAGATCTTAAGTGTCAATAAACTTTCCATGATGGCAGCAGAGGAAACTGTCTCCTGGCAATGCACATTAAGTTCCTGCAGAGTTCAGGCCTGACTTTCTAGTGTTTAGGTCATACACTATTCTCTGGTTTAGGTAAAACCTACCCATGCTACAGGGGAGATACCAAGAAATGTTAACGTAAGCATTCACAGTGCAGAAAAAAAAATTGCTTCATTTCAAGCAGAACAGCAAACAACAGTCACCCAAGGACAAGGGAAAGGACAGGGGGTTCATTTGGCTACTCATCAAGGCCTTAGTGTAATTACACAGTGAGACCTTGCTGTGTTATTGTGTCTTCATTAAGCTGAGTTTGGGTTTATGCTGTTGGATTTTATACAAATCTGTGGGCATAATAGCATAATTAAATTAAGAAATTAATTTATGTAAATATAAATAAAAGTTCATTGGATTGTTATTGCTCCTATTACCAAATTCAGAACCTTGCTATCTTGGCCAGTTTCCCTCACATAGCTCTTTCTCAAAATCTTCTTCTACAGTGGGTATTTTTGGTCAAAAAGATAAAAAACTCATCCCCTCTGCAAAGCTCTACATTTAATAGTGCAAGTTCTCAAAATCTGACTTCTGTTTGTTTGAAGGACGTGACAAACTGCTATAGACAAAGATGCTAAGATGGCACTGAACACATGACTGAGGCTTGCTGGGTTTTGATGATGGAGTGTCACATGCTGCCAAGCTTTCTCTAAACAGAATCACTTATACAGTAATAGCAGCTGAGATATGAAACACAGATTAGACAACTTGTTGTTTTGAGGAATATTTCTTCTGAAGGTCTGATATAAAAAGAAAAATATGGAGAAAAAGTAAAATAAAATGTTGATGCAACGTTGCTTTTCCCTTTGAACGGGAGAGTAGAAAGTCTGGGAAACGTTTCAATCTTCATTACTGCAGATTAAATACATAAAAGATCAGAGCAAAAATTGAGAATTTTCAGATCCCATTCTGGTTAGAGAAGTTACAAGGAAAACTATTATGAAGGCATTACAAAGTTTTTATTCTTGCATAAAAAGTTTAATTTAATTGTGTTTGCCTCCAGCTACAGTATTTTGCCTATGATGGTAAAGTACTGTGTAGGTACTAGTACTAGAAAGTACTAGTACTTTCTAGTAGGTACTACTAGAAAGTCTGGCATTGTAGCAGTATTGCTCTCAAACCTTAAGACTGAGCTAACTTCACTAGACTGCATATACAGAGATATCCTTTTCCAGACAATTTTCTAGATGTGTATTTCTTCTCTGTATTCATTATAGCATTGTCTATTTACGAGCACTAAGGCTAGAACAAGAACTGGCTGAATGGCAGAGCTCAAAGGCTGTGATCAGCACAGTAGAATCCAGTTAGAGCCCTGTAGTCAGTGGCATCCCCCAGGGATCAATAGTGGGTCCAGTCCCATTCAGCTTGGTTATCAATGACCTGGACTAAGGGATGGAGTTTATCCTCAGCAAGTTTGGTGATGATACGGAACTGGGGCAGTGGCCAATACACCTGAAGACTCTGCTGCCGTTCAGTGGGACCTTGACAGCCTGGAAAATTGCATGGAGAGAAACTTAATGAGGTTCAAAAAGGGCAAGAATAACCCCAAGTACCAGCAAAGGTTGGGGGCTGACCAACCCCCAAGAGAGAAGCTCTGTGGAGAAGGACCTGACAGTGTTGGTGGATGACCAGTTGACCTTGAGCCGGCAGTGTCTTGTGGCCAGGAGGGCCAATGTTATCCTGGGGTGAATCAGGAAGAGCGTGACCAGCAGGTTGAGGGAGGTGATCCTGCCCCTCCACTTGGCCCTAGTGAGGCCACATCTGGAAAGCTCTGTCCAGTTCTCAGTACAAGAAAGAAAAGATGTGACTGGAGAAGGTCCAGTGGGGAGCCAGGAGGATGATGAGGAGTCTGGAGCATCCCTCTTATGAGGAGACACTGCAGGAACTGGGCCAGTTTAGTCTGGAGAAGAGAGGACTGAGAGGGAATCTCATGAATACATACAAATATCTCAAAGTCAGGTGCCAAGAGGACAGTGCCAGACTCTTTTCAGAGGAGCTCAGGAACAAGACAAGGTGCAGTGGCCATAAACTAAAACACAAGAAGTTTCACCTCAACATGAGAAGAACTTCTTTGCATTGAGAGTGGCAGAGCTCTGGAACAGGCTGCCCAGGAAGGTCATGGAGTCTTTCTCTCTGGAGACATTCAGAATCCACCTGGGCACGTTCCTGTCTCACCAGCTCTGGGTGACTCTGCCTTGGCAAAGGTAGGACTAGAAAATCTCCAGAGATCCTTTCCAACCCTACTGTGATATTGTGATTCTGTGAACTTTCTTTTAAAGTTAAAAATAAATTACATTGATGCCTTCTATTTGCAACAGTTGGATCTTGTTCAGAGATATGCCAGCAAGCAAATTTACCTGTAAGTACCTTACATTGTACTAATCTACTAATCTACTAATCTACTAATCTACATCTACTAATGCCTATATTTGTCCTTATGCAGAGGAAAAAAGTTAAACACACCTAGGTATATGCCTATGGCATAGGCAATATGCCATTTCCACTTGCTGATAGACAAGATATTCTTGATGATAAATAAATAAAGTATCATTTCTTTGACTAGATATTTCATTTTCCCCCACATTTTCACTTCTGTAGTTATTACCCCTGAGAGATTTTTTTGAGAGGGGGATTGTTTCCTTGAATTTACAGTTATTTAGAATATTGCTCCTCTAAGTGTCCTCAGGCAGACAACCATGAAGGGAAAAGCAGAATAGAGCTGCTAAATATTCACAGGACTATAAAGGAGCCCCATGAATCTCAGATGGGAAGGTGTTTGCTCTTAGCAGAAAATTTTGAGTACAAGGAACTAAAGAACAGAAAATACATGGTACACCTCCTTCAAGAAACTGTCACCTCAAATCATTGCTTTGGGCCAAGGTAACTCAGTCAAGATAACTGAGCTTATGATGCAGGACAGATCTTCTGAAACTAGCTCTTAAAGGGGGTCTTCTTTGCTCACTTATTGCTATGCAAGAGAAGAAGAAAACTTAATCCCTCTATGAAGTAACTGGAAAGGCAAGCTGATGTGTCGAACTGGCCAGAACATGCACAAGTTGGATTGGTTTTGGGTTTTTTCTCTTCTGATACCCTCTGAAATTGTTATGCCTTCTTTGCAGCTGCAGGTCAGTTTTTCATACATGTACTGCAAACCACCTCTGCATGCTCACTGCATGTGACTTGGGAGGAAGTCAATGTGTTTGGAGGCATAGGTTTGGGTCTTCTGGCTCACTTGCATTCGATTATTATGTCACTGATGAATTGAGCCCTATCATTGAAAGCACTGGTTTTATTGAGAATACTTTCGGGAGGTTGTGGAATCGACACCCTTTACAAACGTCCATGTTTTCAGGTATGTCAGAGAAAGCTTGTTTCAGTTTAGTAGAAAAATTTCTCTTAGGTTTTCAAGGCAGCAACTGAAACCATAATACTTTTTAGGCTGTCTTGCAGATTAATGTTGGTTTGATCTACTCAAGAGGTAACTGATTTTTTTTTTTTTATTTTGCCCATTCCTTCAAAGGCTTTCCATCTAACCACAAAGGCAACTGCCACATCTTCCCCAGTCCCACCAAGAGACAAGTGCCCATGTGCTCCTGTGCCCGTTCAGACCCTCCATGAGGTGGATGCACTTTGCCTTCCTTGCAATATCCTTCTCCTGCACTTATTAAGCATAAAAAATAAGAACTGGTGGGCAAGCAAGGCTCTGATTAATTCAGAAGAACTGAATAGGCAAGTTCTGTACCCGCCAGGGCTCCCCCAGAGGATTAGAGCCCTGGTTACCAGACAGACAACATCATTTTCTTGCCAGGTTCCACAAAAGATACTTTGGGTCAAATTTTGCTCTCCAATGTACACTTTTCATTATGCGTGAAGCTGCACCATATTTACAGCACAGAGTACTCAGTACTTGGCTCCATTATTTTACTTTTCCTCTTTTTTTTTTCCATTTAAAGAAGCCAACCAACTACAAATATTACAGAACTGAATGAATGGCATAAAGCCAAATGTGTAAAGATTGAGAGCCTGCCTTAATTGTTAAACCGTTCTGTTGGCTTTTGATTTTGGCTTAATTTAATTTTGAACCTGCAGGACTTAATGAAGCCATACCTTTGAATTTCCTGGCATTTACCACTTTCTCTCTGATTTGTATCTCTATAGACATTGCTAAGCTCTGTTTAGAAAAATGCTAAAACTAAAACACTCCAGTGTTCCTATAAAGCTCTCATTCCAAATCTCTGTTGAAAATATATCTTTTCTGACTTGCACATATCTGTTCATTTTGCTCTCCCTCTGCTATTATTTATCTCTGTAACTGTATTGTTTAACTCCTGTAAAGTGGTTTTGGGATACACTTTGGATGAAAGACGCTATACAAAATAAAGTTGTATTGTTTTGTACAAGCTGGCACATACTTGTACTTGGTTCCGCATAAGCTTGGCAGAGATCTCTCTTACAGCGCAGTGCTTTATAGTTTCTCTCCAGCCCTTTTTTTTTTTATTTGCATCTTTCCCACTTCCTTTTGCTGGTTAGGATGTGCTACAAGAATACTTCTGTTATGATTAATAGGTGACTAGAAATTTATTTGCTATCCAAAACTTGTCCTTTTCCCTGTCAAATATTTTTGAAACAAGGATAATTTTACTGAGGGAGGTAAGGCTGCAACATTGACCTGGCTAAAATCTAGGTACAGGAATAAAATTAAAAAAACGCATCTGATATTTTAATCATAACATCTACTTTGATTTTTATAAGCAATCAGTGGTGATTAATGCTTGGGAACACTGTTCATTATATGAGCCTTTCTGTATCCTTGGTCAAATAAAGCAAGCAGGTGCAAGTCATAGGAGTTACTGATTATTTATGGCTTTTAGATACTTTGTGGGTTTAGCTGGTGAGAAAAGTTTTATTCCACTCACATGGACAAAACACAACCAACTGTCTGGACTGATTAAATTCACATTGTTGTATGAGCACATGGCAGGCAGGGGAAAAATTATAAAATCTCACCGCCTATGCCATGGCAACTGAGCAAACAGCTCATGGGAAGAATGTGAATAATAGAAAATAGCAATATTTCTCTTTGTGTTTTCAGACTTGACAGTTTTATCCCCACATCTGCCTGATGTCCAGTGAACAAGTAAAGTGCTTGTACTAGCTACTCTAGTTCTCACTGATTTTACTCATCCTTGTCTAAGAGTTGTCTCAAGATGTCCCATGTATATTTTAAGCATTAGGAGTATGAACCAGAAAACATTTGGGGATTTTATATGTATGTGGGGAAACCATAGAAATACTTTTTGAAATACTTTGTGAAAGGCTTTTAAAATTTACTTTAGCACACACATTCAGGATTTCAGTTTTCTGGACAGAAAACTGAATGTTGGAATAATTTTTCTGAATGCATTTCAAGTCAAACACCAAACTTTCACAGGGACCATTCAAAATATGTGAACTATGTTCAAAATCTTCTATGCATAAATTTATTTCCCTTCAGTTCATGGAATCTGTCACTGTCTGAAAACCAGACATCAGCTGGATTGCTATAACCAGTTTGTTGGACAGATTCTGGTTGCACTCATGAAACAGAGCTCAGAAGATGCTTCCTTCTACCTCTAAAATATGCACACTTGGTTGTGCAGCATCCAGCATGACTTTTGATGATTTGTTTGCTGTATGTGGCATGGGAGCTTTGCTCTTCTGAACTGAGACTTTCATGTCTTCAGTGCTGTTGAAAAATTATGTGATAAGTAGACACAGGAGAGTTTGACCTTTGGCAGGAATACCAGTTGCAATTGAAAATTCCCCTTAACCCCAATGTAGTTTGAGCTAACTATATACTCTATTTCAGGTGGCCCATTTTAGTCTCATCAGAGGCAGGCCTGCTGACAGGATTCAGAAGTGACTGACAGGGCAATGCCATATTTTTCATATCAGGTATGATGCAGTTTCAATTCTACATTTCCAAGAAGGTTGGTGTGATCTGGTAGCTCTAGTGCTACGAAATGAAACTCTAAAAAGGTTCGGTGTATATGACAATGTATATGATAAAGGGGGACAATTAGTGCTATTTTTTAACATGCTAATGAATTTGGTTTTTTAAAAAGGGTATTTAAAATACTGTCATTCCATGAAACTAGGAACCTGATTTATTTGCCTGATTTTTCTGCTGCTGTTTTAGTAAGCAAAACTAGTGGTTTTGGTAAACTCAGTATGGAAAGCACATTGAGCTCTCTTTCATATCAGCAGTGTGACCTTAATCAGATGTTTTACCCTATCACCATAGTGAAGGATAATGTACCTTTTGTGTTCTGGAAGATCCACCTTGGGCCAGCAGGTCTGGAAGAATCTGAGTTCCCCAGTTGTTGTAAGGCCTATGGGTAACTGGAAGTTGAGGAAACAAAAAATCAAGAAAAAAATGATGCATTGAAAACAGCAATAGAGCATACTGAAGAAGATATAAAGAGCACTGCAATTTATTCTGTAATGAATTATAGCCACAGAAACTGCTATGGGACTCCAGGGTCAAAATTTTGATATCTAAAACATTTGATTAGTGAACTATAATTACCTATCAGACCATCTCAGGGTAGATTACTGGGCTTTTAGTCTCTGGGACCAGGTTAGAATTACTCTGAAAAAAGTCCCACAAACACACATGCTGTAGACATGAATTCCTCACCATCAGCTCTGTTGCTCTGCAGAGCTACTATTGCCTTTTTAATGTAGGCAAAGCCTTGCAGTAGTAGAGAATTCATGGGATATCAGTAGGTTACTTCAAAGTTTTTAAATCAACTTTTATGTCATGTAGGTATTGAGACAACTTGCAAATAATATATAAGATTGTTTATGGTTGTGCTTGATGCACTAAAAATGTATGTTGCATGGGAAGCAAGGAAGAAATGCTTGAAATAATGAACAATGTAGCATTGATGACACTCATGACTATGTGTTTTGGTTCCTTTCTTTTTCTAGTACATCTGTCTGGTCAACCAGGAGGATTCTACCTGTCTCATCACTTGTCTTGTCATTTGGATTTTATGTTCTTTTCTCCCCTACTTATCCTCTGCTTGGCAAATTTATCAAAACACTGTGACAGAAGAAAGCTGGAGGTTAGAGATAATTAGGAATGCCCAGAATGTTTACAGAGGAAGTTCATACATACTGCTAATGTCTCTACTGAGTAGCATTTCTGTAAATTTGGAACTCTCTTGGTCTTATTTACACAGGAAGAAATCTGAGATGAGTGTTAAAATATATTTAAAATCTGCATGCCAAAGGCAAAGGAAAAGGGTAAAAGGCTGATAATTATTTCTGAAAATAAGGAATAATTCTGAAAAATGAAAGGAAGGATACTTCTGGACCCAGCTCAGCTTTACTGAGGCAAAATTGAGTTCTGCTATTGATTTAATGAAAACAGGACCAAACACTGTGTGCCACTTGTCCATATGAAATAATTTGAATGGGCTGAGGAGAAACACAATAGTAGAGACGGGGAGTGAAAAACACTCACAACATTATACACCTTCAATTCACCGAGGAGAGCTTTTCTCATGAAGGGGTATATTATTCCCTTATGTGTATGTGGCTTCCATTACCAGTAATGGGAGTTGATCACACACAGAGAGGAGAATGGACTCCTCCGTCTGACATCTCGCTGGCTGCCTGGTATAAAGCCAATAGACAATGCCAAGTTATTCTGATCGAGCTACTAATTGGAGTCATGTTGTATATTGCTGAAGTTTGTTTATTTTTATGAGACCATTAAAATTTCAGAGCTGCATTTGGATCTCTCTTAGTGCACACACACATACTACAGGCAGTCTCCTTGTTTTACATGACATGCAGGGGTACAGCATACATGCTGTCTCTTTTGTGTTTTGCTGTCATGGTCTAGAGATGGCAGCATGTGAAATTATAGCCCCTGCTGTGTAATGTTTTTAATATGTACAAATGCACTGGCTGAATTAAAGGAGCAGTATTGGTAGTTCAGCCCAGCACCGACTTCTTTATATATTAATTACAATTAAACATATTTGAAAATATAAGTATGTTGCAAAGCCTGATGGTCTGGGCCTCCCGCTTCCTTCTTCCCCTCTTTCTTTCCTCTCTTCTTCCCCTCTACCCCCTAACATATATACAGCCAATTTTGCCACGGTCCCTGCTTTCCAAAAGGAGCTAGTGTGTCACATTGCTAAGATTTCACATCTAAACTCTCAATACTGCTTAAACATCTGAATGACCAATCCTTTTAAGGGACTTGTTCATATAAAATTGTAAGACAGTCCATGGGCAAAGGATGGGAATAGCCACAAAATAACAGTTCTAGTAGAAAATGATGCATTGACAGTGAGGGACAGTTATCCTCATCAGGCCGGTACAACAGGATTGAACCCAGCCTGAAGAAACAGCAGTGGTTTCTTCTCTTGCTAAAGGATGACATTTTCTTATTTTACTGCAAAGTTCAGCACAGAACCCAAGCACTAGGCAAGTCTCCCCAAGGTGAGTGTACCCTCTGCTTACCCTTGAAAGCACAGTGCCTTATTAGAAATGAGGGGTCTATTTCATGCCCAGCTGCAACAACATTAAATAAGTAAATTAATATACACTTACGCATTCTATGTTTCAGGCTCTGCCCTTCACACTCTTCAAATGTTAAAGGCCATGATTGCGACCACTGACATAGAATTTTGGCATATATTTTTTGGTCTTCCACAAGACCCGCTTGTCTCTTTCCTAAGAATGCTGAGCTCATGTATGTGAAAAGAACAGGGTTTAATCTTTTCTAATTAGGAGGTTAGAAGCAAAACATGAGCATTTTTTCTGTTTTTGAAAATGTTGATTCCATGTTAGTCTGTCTGCTTTCTTCTCTGCTCCTGGTAGAATGACACAGTGTAGCTCTAAAAAATGAATATATTTGTGCACTTTTGTGTATTAGAATTAATTATTGATATCTTTTCAGCTCTTATATGGTGGTGGTTTTTATACTGCCAGACTCATGCCAGTACTAAAAAGGAATCACTGGTGACTATAAAAGAGCTAGTGAGAGAGAGGGAGAGTTTCCTAGGTAAGGCTGACTTGAACTCACATTTTAACATTTTGTTTGTATCTGTATATTTCTTAATGTTTTGGTAAAATCTTCCAGAATTGATAACATTCAAATGAGGCATCACCATGCAACCATCAAGTAATGGAAGCTTATTTGAATGCATTTCTCTCCTGAAGTAACCTCTTGTCAGGGGTAGTTTGAAAGGAGCTTCTAATGATTTTTGCACTTCCCAACCGGATAAGTAAAATGCTGGATTTGTCCTCTGCCCCATGGTGCCATTAGCCTTGACTGCTGCTACTTTCTCTGTTTGTTTTCACCAAAGGTATGTTTTTCACAGCAAAGGAAAGCTTGTGGAAGAAAAACCTTTCTCCTGTATCTATCAGATGGTTAACTTCTCCTTTTTAAGGGTTCATTTCACAAAGTGATAGGCACAGGCTTCATGTGTGCTTCATTAAGGAGTTTACCTTTCAGCATTCATTTCATTAGGAAGGGTAATTCAAATCACGCCCCTCTGCAGAGTGAGACATCTGAATGGAGGGCTGGGGTGGGAGGGTGAGAACAGGACTTAAGATTTAGGGGGGTGGGGGCTAGACAAGGAACCTGGTGGCAGGGGGAGAAATCTCCCTAGACCTCCAGCATTCCTATTTCTTGTGGAGCATAGTAAGCTCCTATGCACCAGATACCATCTGCAAACGAAAGGACCCATTTTTCTACAAGAGAAAGCAGAAGTCAGCAAAAACCTTCTTTAAAGCAGCTTGCTAAAATGCAAACTATTAAAATATGAAGTCTCACTTCCCTTGCCTGCTCCATGGCAGCCCCTTAGTTAGCAGAGATCACATTATCCAGTCCTTTGCTAGAACACTATTCAAGTTTTAGCAATTCCCTGTCAAATGTTAAATAGTTTGCCAAAGAATAATAGATGCTTTACATTTTATGCATTACTAGTTCTGAGACTAGGGCTATAAAAGTTTTCTATTAACATGTAAGCACTGAGAGAAGTTTTTTTTTGTTGTTGTGTTTTTTTTAACTTGATAAATATACATAACTCCTTTACAATGGGGCTCTTGTGTTGCTAATGGGGACCCTTAATGGAGAGTTATATTTCCAGGATTATATCTTTATTCAGTTGCAAATTATTTTTGGGGGGAGTTTTAATACTCTGCTTCAGTCTATGAATAATAGTATCATTTGAATGCAGCGGACACCTGGTGCAGTAGAAGGACAGTGGGAGCTCTAGACTGACCTGGTATGACTGCCAACTTTGCATTTTCCCAGCCTTTCCTATCCGCTCCATTCAGCATCTAATTTCATTCTCCCTCAGCAAAATGCTAGACACTTGTAACTTTATTCTCCCTCAGCAAAAACTTGCTCTCTTGTAAGGAGGGGAAAAAAAAACGTGAAAAAAAATTCATCTTATCAATCTCT
Source organism: Eopsaltria australis (assembly GCA_034509425.1). NCBI lineage: Eukaryota > Metazoa > Chordata > Aves > Passeriformes > Petroicidae > Eopsaltria > Eopsaltria australis. The sequence goes on from JAVTVJ010000208.1 coordinate 15,713, forward strand.
TCTTATACAGAGTCTAGTAATTTGAAGGTTGGGTAAAGTTTCAGGAAAAAACTTCCAATTAAATACTGTAAAAAGATAAAATAACAGTGGCCTTGCTGCTGCCCAATAGCTTTCTTGAAGCGCTCTTTTGTTGATTTATTGTACATTAGCCACTGAGCCATGCAAAGAACATTACGTTTCAGAAAGAGCTATTCGTATGCGGCCTGCATCCTCTCCAAAGACAATCAGGCCTGTATTGCATTTTGCAAATTTATACCAGGATGTTGGTTTAGAGTGTTTCCCTGAAAAGTTTTTCAAGTAAGTGTCTGCTTTCATAGGCAAGAGTGATTGAGGCACACAAACAAACCTTTGTTTCAAAACTCACAGATGTATGGCTGGAGCAGAGCTTTGTTTTCCGCTTTAAGGAGTATTCTCAGATTTTTGTTTTGAGCACAACACAGGATTGTACAAAAAAATCAGCTTGAGGATGAATGTCTGGTATAATCTCAGACTTTCCAGATTTTCCCAGGGTTAATTTTTCTACTCTGAACTTTGTGGGGAGGGAGTTGTTGTTGGGGTTTTTGTTTTGTTTTTTTCTTTTCTTTTCTTTTTAATTCAGGACTCCAACAAAAGAAGCTCTGGGTACTTTAGTCTTTAATGACTTTAGGAAACTTCATTTCAAAACTATTTGGGAGTTTGTGGCCTTGATAACATACTTCTTGTGCTAAGCTCTGATCAAGTTCTTGTTCTTCTTTTACCCTTTTACATCATCATTTTTGAACATCCCTATGCAATGGTGTTTGTCATTTCTGGGGTGGGTAGACCTGATCTACACAAGAGATGAACTTTCAGATGCACCCTTTGATGGGTGTAGTGTATGAACACTGACCCAAATGACCAAACTAATGCTAAATAAAAAGATGTACCTAGTTACAAAATCCTAATAAAACATACCTTTCTGACAGGCTCAGGTTGGCTTCTAAGAAGTAAACTAGAAAAAAAACTGACCCCAGCTGCCAAAATACTGAGGTGTTTCTGATAACAAACACAGAGCAGAAGGAAATGCCAGGTAGTACATGTTAAGCATCTGATTGAGACGGGTAGGACACACAGTGGCATAGGTAAAGTTGCCCTCTCCTAAGTTGTGGGCTAGATGCACAGGATGAAGTCCCGGCTGGAGTGAAGTTACTGGAATTTTGCCATTTTCTTTCACAGAGTCAGAATTTCACCTTAGCAAGCAATGTACTGTGGCTCCAGCCAGATTCCCAAGAGCTATCAGGAAAGAAAGGCGGTCAGAAAGTCCCAGCTCTGTCCTCCGCTCCTATTACGCCTCCTTCTAGGAGAGCCAAAGCTGTTCTACCATCATTCAGCAAAATTTTAAGGTGCAGACAACTGCATTCCCTGCATTCCCGGTAGGTCTTTGAAGGAAGGAAGGAAGAAGAGAGGGCAAGTGACAGACCCTGGTCCACAACTTCCTCAGATATCTAAGCTGGAAGGAATTCAACTCTGTAATAGTGCCCCTTAGGCTAGACCAAGGCCAACCTACTGGCAAAGACACATTGCTGTTGATTAAGGTTTTATTCGAAATTTTGCCAAGCATGTTTTATTTTGAGGTTGAAAAATTGTTTCACCACTGGACAACTTTTCACTGGGAAAATATCTTTTTCTCTCAAGAAATCTGCTACTTTGTGTGAAAACCAAACACCTGGAAAGCGAAAGCTTTTGACCCTAGATCAAGACTCTGTATTAAAATAACAAAAATTGTTGGTTTGGGAATCTCACTGTGTGTTAGCAGTTTAATGGTAGTTTGAATACCTTCCACCTTCAGTATCTTCTAATAAATTAATTTCCCAGGCAAACAGTGGTGTATGCTTTATGCAAAAGACAAAGACCATGGTGTCAGTGCAGGCTGATCTTCCAGCTGGTAGCAAAGGACATGAGAAACTTAAACTACAGTTCCCAAAACTACATTTTTCAAGGGTGTGAGAAGAGAATCATAAATGCAAGTGGTTTAAAACAAAGCCTTTTTGGCTTTTTCTGCACACAAGAGCAAGATCTAATTAGACCCTACCTTTTTTACCTTTTCTGGAGCAGAATTATTGGAAAAAAATGCATATATGAGGAACATTAATGTCATTCAATATTTATACCATCAATAGGCTTAGTTGCTTTCTTATCTTTGCAATCTGTAATGTGTAAATCATTTCAAAATTGGCATGATTTTGATGCTTTGTGCAGGCCCTTATTTACTTTAGGATGAATCCTGTCCTCTCCATGGTATAAGGCAATTACAGACATGGTAGAACCTGTGATGTTTCTCTGCATAAGGAAAAGAAGACCAGCTGACAAATTCTTACAGGGCATCTCTACCTTCTCTCCTATACACTGCAGACCCAAAACCTCCACCAACTATTGCTCCTTTTCAGCAGATCACCAACTGGCATTGCTTTATAACTGCTCCCTTGCGACTTCGCGCAGGTGGCAATCTCCCAGTCCCCAGTCCCTGGGATACAGACTTTCCCAAGTGGATATTCCCCAAGTGGGCTAAATTATATCCCATTTTACAAACTCAGGCAGATGAGATCTCACAAGTAGTTACATATTCAGCCATTTTTAAGTTTTGTTGCTTACAACGCTCTAAAAGGACTTCCAAAACTGTAGAACTGCAGAAGTTCCTAGAAAAGTAACATCATCCTCGATGGCTTCTCTGCTGCATTTTGGCCTACACTTCTGTGACTCTGGAGTAATTTTTTATTTATTTATTTATTTATTTATTTTGGCATTAATCTAACATCTTCTGTGACCAAAATTGGAATAGCCTTCTCCTTCAGAGGCTGTTCATAAAAGTAGGTTGGTTGATTGCTGAAAATGTGCATGTCTAAAGGAAATCATGGTTAAATCATGCTTTCCACAGTCCTACCTGCACTCTTCTGAGACCAGAACTGCTTTCGAGCTACTACAGAAAACAAACTATCAGTGGACATTGTGGAGGTAACTGCTGGAAATCCTCTTCAAGTATCTGAAAAACATATGAAGCATTTATTGAGAAAATTCAATCAAACCTAAGAACTCAAAATTAGCAATGTTTCACAATGTTGAACCAGACAAAGCAGCCTAGTCTGCATTGGTTCTGTTTTTAAGAATTTCCCACTTCTTGCTAGCATCCTATCAGTTAAAGTTCCACCTTTACTTTTTGCAAAAGTGGGAGCTTTTCTTTAGCTCTTGCTTGAAAATGTCTTTATTTCCCTTCTTAAAATGATAACTTATGGATAGGACAGAGAAAATAGGATAAAGCAAATCAAGGGAAAAAGACAGAAGAAAGATGATCCAATAACTCTTTAAAATTCCCTCTAGAAGTGATCTGGGAGAGCAGCTTGAACCTTTACCACATGTCTTTTCAGCCAAACTGTGACTTTCAGGAAGTCAAATTATTTTATCACACCACCTCAGGGCAGGACAGTTGCCATTGTAGTTTAACCAATACATTTCTGTAGTGCTCTGCATCACGTGCCTCTTCTGCACAGCTCTGAGTTCATTTCTCTGCTCTGCCATTTATTGTTTGGCAGCAATTTCTGATTTGGTGCTCTGAGTCCTTATGCAGATGCAGGAACCAGAAAAGTTTGATAGTGCACAGACACTTCCCACACACCCAGTAGCAGTAATACTGTGAGCCTGCTGCATACATGAATTTTTTCAAAACTATTATTATTCTCATATCAAGTTTCATCCATCATAATATTGTCATGCAAGTGGATTTTTTCAGAAATGTACAGTTACAAAAATAAAAATTGAATAACTTTCACGTGGGGGTGCACAGGAAAGTGTCTTCCTTTCCCAAAGGAATTTTAGTGCAAATACTGCAAAATTCATTAACAGAAGTCAGAACACCCATGTTTATTCAGTATTACTGTGCATACAAGAAGTCTGGTTACCCAGCAATACTGTCTTTTTGGAAAGAGGAATGAATCCATGGGTCAGAACTTTTCTTGTTCATTCAGTTGTCAAATATGACTTTAGTCTTGGGATAGCTAAAATTTAGGAAGATACAAGGGAGATGGAAGAGAAGAGGCAAAAAAAAAAAACCCCAATGGAAGAATATTTTGTTTAAGGGAATGTGAGTGTTGGCAGTATTACGGCCTGGGTAGGACTCTGCTCCCACAATCAGCTGTAGAAACCCTTTCCCGGCCACTGCACGTTGTTTGCAGGGGGGTGACTGGCAGTGTAAACAACTCTCTTTTTTTCTTTTCCTGTTGTACAGTAGCAAATCGGTGACTAAATATTGCTGAATCCATGCAAGTGGAGTAGTGTAAATTATAATTTTGCTGCACTGATAGTTTACCTATTTTGGGTATGCTTATAGGTTGAAGAATATAGGTATCCTATAATCTTTGATGTATTATCCCCACCAAAAAACAAAAATAAAAACAAAAACAAAAAACCAACCAACTAAACAAACAAAAAACCCAGTGAGATATCTCTGTTTTTCACAAGAAAGATAAAAGGAGGAAAAGCAGAACTGTTGCATCCTGACACATGCTGACATTGAGAGATAAACAAAGCAAGCTTTTGAACCTAATGCAGCCATAGCATAATACCAGGTTGCCATATTAGCATGGCATTACAGTCAGGAAAATAAACCCTGAAGAAATAATATGGCAGAGCTGACCTCAGGATTAAGATAGTATCTCTGGACAATGTTAGTTTCTGTATATGTTCTAATGAAAAGAGTATGCCTAATGAAATAAAAGACAAAGGAATCAGGGGGAAGAAACCTATGTAGGATTCTTTTTTGGAGGTTAAAAATTTATTCATCCACTAAAATATTTAGCTGAATACTTGAAAAATAAAATTAAAGTAGATAGATGCACCACTGATTTTTTTTGTCTTGCTCCCTTACTTTTTTCAAATCTTCCTCCAAACAGCTGGTATGTCTTGTGTCAGAATCTGGCATAATATTTTTTTTTCTGTTTTTCTCTCCTTTTTGAGTAAGGGAAAAAACCCCACTGCTAATCTGTGGTGGATCAGACACTGTCACATATCTTTTGTCCTTTCCTTAACCCTGCCCTGCCATGCTGGGTAATAGCACTGTCTGGGAAGAAAGACATACACTAGGAGAGGAAGAACATGTATTTGAAGAAGGAATATTTGAGCTTTTCCATCTCCTGCCTCAATTTGCATTAGTGCATGTCTTCTAAGCCCAGAGAACACTGTACTTGCACGAAGGTTATGATTCATACTCCCTGCTTATTTGGAAACATCATTACTCTGTGCAAAAACAAACCCAGAGTATTACCCCACAGCCCTATGAAGGTCACAATACAACTAGAGAAAAGGCACAGCCTGCATGAACCTCTGCTTCACCCCTGGCCAACTGTGCAGTCTTTCAGCTGTTTGTTTAGTGTTGCTTCAGGTGGAAAAGAAAAAAAAAAAAAAACAGAGAAACACAGCCTCAGTGTGAAGAGCACTGCATAAATGAAGTACCTCTGAAGTCGCCATGCCCTTATGGCTCAATTCCTGTTTTGTGGTCTTTCTGTTCAGCTCTGTGCCATGTGAGCTAACAGACACAGGTTAATCATGCTGTAAAAGGAAGAGTGAAGTCCTTAAACATCTGGGTTTTTTCTTACCCAAATAAAGATTTTGCATATTCTTATGCCTTACTAATGTATTTGAAACTGTGCTTCATAATGTTCTTTAACTGTTGACTAGAAGAAGCAACCAGCTGTGCCTAGCACGTACTGTAGTGTAAATCTTTGGGGATTCAATAATGATGAAGCACTAATTAAATCCCTTTCTTATTCTGGTCCCATTTAATGAAGGGCCAAGACTCCTTAACTTCTATATGACTTGAGATGGACAGGTGGGTTCTCACTGTAGAGTTCCAGCACTATGTTACCTTCCTTCTTCTCATTTCTATTACTTAAATGCAAAAGTAGTAGATACATAAGTGCTACAGTGACTAAAGATTTATCTACTAGTTTCTGTTGTCCTAGAAAATTTTAAGTGACATTTATGGATAGTCTGTCACTTTATGCAGAACTCCATCTGAAATATATCTCAGCTTGTAACACAAAAGTTTGCTGGATCAGGCAGGTTCTTCATACCTTACTTAATGACTGCATATTCTAGCACTGCATGTATTCATCCAGTATTCATCAGCTATAGGATTCTTTTGCAAGACTTGGAGTTTGAATACCAAAGGCTGCCATAGTTTTTCAAATGAAACAATTACAGAAAAGGTAAAGAAGAGAAACATTAAAATGAAAATATGTTTCTGACTTTATCCCTCTGAGAATTTAATGAGCTGATGTACTCAGCAGCTAAAGAGAAACCTACATTTTAAAGTCACTATAATTTTTTTCCTTTTCACCAGCAGAAAAGAACAGACAGATAAGAGATAAAAACCGAGATGTCTGTATTAGGGTTGAATGAGGAAATGTTTTCCCTCAAATAACTTCATGCAAGGCATTTACTGAATATTTTCATAGGAGAGATCTTTGATTCACTTTTAATCTTCTACAAAGGCATTTATAGCACCTTCAGGAAGATAATTACCTACCCCAAAATTAGTCTTTGATGAAACTTCCATCTTTTCTGAAATGGAAACAGACTACTGTAAAAAAAATCTACCAGTTCTAATAAAGGTAAATGTAAGAAACACATTGAGACAGAGAAAAGGAGGACATTCTGCTCTATCCAATCACATGCCAGTTCATTAGTTATTTGTATCCATGTTAAGAATGTCAAATAAGGTTAGGGCCTCTTCCCTCCATGGTGTCTCCTGTCTGCAGTTTCCACCATGTTTAGCTGGCTTTTCCCTGCTGCAAACTGTTCTTGCAGTGATTGGCAGAGAGGTGGTGCTTGTTTAGTGACCTGGAAGAATATCCAGTCCAAGAAGAGTGACAGAAGCTCAAGTTGTACCTGTACCTGCTGAACAGCTTGAGGAGAGTGGAGGAACTGGGTTAATATATGTGCTTATAAAAATGTAAAGGTAAGGATAGCTGAACAGTTCTGATAAATCAGAACCATTGTGCCTGAATTGGAACAGATGCTTCCATTTGGAATAAGCACATTTAAGTCTGTTAGATAAGTAGCCACTTCATTTGAGTGAGAAAAATTGATTATTGTGATTCAGTGAGAGGATGCCAGAACACAAATCAAACGCAGCAGATAGCTGGAGCCATAGTTAGCAAAAGAAGTAAAGGCAATTGCAGAATAAAAGTGGTATGCTTATGAGCATAGCTGTCTCTTCTAAAGTGGCCTTCATAAGATGCTGAAAGTGGCACTGCTGGATACACCTGAAAACTCAGTAGGAAATTAAAAGGCAACTAAGTGTGTGTTAACTTGTGGAGCACATCATGTGGGTCTTTATATATCTCAGTGTTCATGTTCTGTACTGTTATGCTGGCCAATTGTGTTGTTCTGTCTGTTGTGCTCTCCAGACATTTAGCTGTAACCTAGCAGGGACCAAGGAGAAAATAACATTCCAATTTTCACACCGGCAGCAGCTGATTTGGTTAGGCAGTACACTAAATATAGTAATTTGCTATGTAGCCAACAACAGTGATAGCACATCAAAAAGAGATTCTGTGACATAGCAGGGATCCCTAATGCGCTAGGAATGACGGATGGGCTGTTCATGCACCTCACAGAATGATGCTGCTTTTCAAAATGGAAAACGGCGTGTGAGACCATCAATATCTTACATTGAATTATTGGCTTCTGTCATGATGCCTGTATTTTAGCCAACTCATGTGGTGGAAAATTATTTTATTCTAGTGACATTTCTGATAAAAGAGGCGTCAAAAATATTTTCCCTGAGAAATGTGTTCTAGATGTTCACAGGTAATAGCAGCAGACATTTGAAGAGCCATCCATGACTCATAATAGGTAAATAAAACCATTATTGAGCAAAGATTGAAACATGAATATGCTTGTGTTCAGCGGGTCTCTTTTTCAACATGAGCATTCTCTATGCCCAGCATCTAGATGGATGGCTGTTGTACCAGTGTAGAATGCTGCCTGACTCAATGTTAGTGATGCCTTCTGTGCCTTTATGATTAATGGGAATAAAGTGCCTTCAGTTGAAAAAGGTGATATGCTAAAACATTACCACTCTTTCCCTTCAGCCCAGACTGCCAAGTTACTGGCATAACTCAGTCTGTGTGGATTGTACTGCAACACCATCTGACAGCACAGCGCCCATGGCAGTAAGTGGGGCTTGCTCACCATAAGCCAATGAGGAAATTAAGAATGCTCCTCATCATATACTGTCAAGTGCTATATAATGCCTTAAATACTTTCCAAAGCTAACTACACTGAATCCACTTATTCAACCATATAAAATGTATCATGAAGATCTCATACAGGTCCAGCAAACCACATGGGTGTTCACCATAATGCCATTGGGGCATTATCCATAGCTATCTATGCACGTCTTATGAAAGAAAATGATTTGGTTGAATTCAAAGCATATAGGGCAGCAGTATGGGATGAAACTTATGTAGAGGCAATGCCAACCACTTCTTATTCAGCTATACTTCATTACTGGGTTACAGTACACATTTCTTTCAGAATAATTGCATCATGATATTTTCATCTGCTGTTTTGCAGTGGTTTTGCACCTTCTCCACATGGAACAGTTCCTCCTACTCCTTTTTCCTTTTGTGTTTGCCTGATTGATGCTCTTCAACAAACTCTTGGAACTTTTCAAAACAATCCTTAGCACTGGGCCTTTCCACAAGACTGTTGTTGACAAAAAATTTTTGATGTGGCATTATGGCTCCTGTCTCTTTTTCACTTTCAGTACTCTTAGCTTAACCCCAGGGCACAGGATCTGCCAAAACTTGTGACTTTCCCAAATGGTTGATATCCCTACCACCTGCCCGCACCTGCACATAAACAAGCTGTAAGTCATATATTGCAGGCAACTGAAGAAAGCAAACTTGCCTGCTGTCCAAAACAAAAGCATCCATGAAATGCTATGGAATATAGTTGGCATTGAGGCACAGATTTAATTTAACAAATCTTATTTTGAATTAATTGGTACTTGGACACTGCATTAGCTGTTAAAATATTGGAAATTTAAATGAACTTTTGCATTTTAGAACACCAAATATCTTGCACTGTGAAGCACACATCTGCAAGAGTACTGAGGCCTGTGAGTGTCACACAGTTTCCACTTGGGTTTTGGGGTTAATTTTGAAGGTTAAAAGATAAATAGCATTTTGTTATTTGTGAAATAAGTACATTTCATAAAGCTGAAATGGGATTCAAAGTGTTTGACTTTTGGGGGATTTTTAGTTTCACTGTAAATAGTTTGGCAAGCCTTATTCTAGAGCCATAACCCCTACAGTCAATAGCAAGAGACAAGGTATCTATCAGCACAGCAGGCAGGTAGCAATTTAACCCAGCACATTTCCTCCTTTTAAAAAAAATTCCACTTTCATAAGTATCAGTCAAACGGTGAATTAAACACTTCTTAAAGTACTTCTCTAAATGTACTACCAGTAATTCTGGGTCATGTGTTTCTGGGTTTTTACTATTCCATGAACACTGTTTTATTACATCTGCAATAAAAACTCAAGTTTTCCATCCAATTTCTGCATTGAAAGCCTCCTTTCTAGAGCAGAAATTCTAGAGGAAAACAGTGGCAATAAAGTGCAGACCTGCCTGATCATGCATTCTCTAACAGTAGCAAAAGCTTATATTTATCAGCCTCCATGTCACTGGATACAGAGGATGAGTCTAGAGATTTCTAAAAACCAGTGACTCTGGATATTTCTGTCCTTTTACCCTGAAATAGATTTTATTCTTTCCTCTTTCACCTTTGCAATTACCAGTTCACTTTTCCCGTCTTTAAAAATAACACTGCTTCAGACATTATATTCCCCCTTTAACACCAGTCATTTTGAACCTGTTTCTCAGATGTTACTAGTTTTTCAAGAAAAACTCAACAGAATGAAAAAACTCTATGCTTCCTCAGAAATCAGAAAATCCTCTTAGGAGAGAAGGAAATTCATCTTCAGTCTTGCACACTGAGTATGTCTATTCCTGCTGAGAGGCAGAGTAGGGCAGTCTTGTGGCCCGAACAGGAGCTGCTGGCTAAAACCACGACACTGAATCCAAATATTGGAAAAGGAGCTCAGATTCATCCTGAGACATCTAAAAAAGGTGCTATCTCCTCTCTGGTGCTGTCCTGACTTGCCCTTGGGGTGTGCTGTTTACCCTAAACCTCTCCACTTTGGGAACTGACATTGGCAAATAACAGAGGCAACACCAAGAGTTTCAAGAGGACAATTGCAGACCAGCCAGCAAAAGCATGAAACAATCAGTGTCTGTCTGCCATCAAGTGAAAACTGAATCATATTTAGAAACAGCAAAAATATATATTGCATTTTACCCTATCAAATTATTTAAAAAAAAAGTTTTACAAATGAGGATCTGAAGCTAGTTTAGAAAAAGAAAACCTCCATCCATTATGTAAGTAGAATTCTGCTCTTTTTTACTACGTATTATTTTTCTTACTGTTAATTATTAGGAATAGATCCATGTTGAGGGCCCCAGTGGACATGCATAGTAATCACTTCTCTAAATTAGTTTCTGATGAAGGACTCAACTCAGTGCAAGCTTGAGTAGTACTGCAAATCCATTTCCAAACATATTTTATATATTCTCTTGTTTGTTTCCCCTGAAGTACAGCAAGGATTGCAGTTCATTAATTGAAAAAATCAAGAGTCAGGAAAGAGAGACTGTGACAGAAGCAGAGCTGATGCAACCCAGACTAGAAGTCCAACACCCTAAGAATTAGGTGCCTGGCAATCATGGTGGACCATGGTTGCTTATGCTGTCCATGATTACCTCAGCATTACTTCATGCTTCACCTCTCATTATTTTGCTTACATCAACCTATTAGATTCTTGTTGTACAGTTAGATGGTAAAGTCTTTGGGGAAATTGTGTTTTTCTCTTTGAGAGTAGTGTGTTTGGTACAGTGGACAGCAAATACAGGACCTGCATCTCCAGGCCTAACACATACCTCCCATGCTTTGTCATATTAAAATATCATTGTTGGCTTTGGGGGTGTTACATCTACCTTTGTCTTCCTTTCTTTATCTATACAATGCCTGTCCATACCCAAACATTTTCAAGGCCAAATTTCAGAATTCCAAGGCTGAAGTAATAAAATTTGGAAAATTAATAAATTTCCTCATTTCTTTTATTATTTGCCTTCTGCTGGGCTCATATTTACCAAGTTCATTTCCATAATAAATCTGCAAAGCTACTACAGATGAAACAAAACAGAAATTCCCCTGTGTTTTTGCATTACTTCCATAACAGAGGCTACTAAAGGAGTGTCAACTATTGCAAAATTTATGATTCATATCGTAAGTGTTGGCAATAGATCAGCTCTCTTCTTTCATCTGAAACTCAATACACCATTATTATTTCCATGTATTTAAGTTGCCCTTTCCATACCTTATATTTAACTGAATGAGTCATAATTGTCTTCTTTCAATTATGCTGAAATAAAAATTGCACTGATAGCACTGGTGGGTGCACTTGACAATGCTGCCCCCCACAGCTCCTCTGCCTTTTTCTGCAGATCGAGGAAACAACTGAGCTGCAGAAGTCCCAAATGTGCTCTTCCTTTAGCTAAATTAAGCCTCTTGTCTCCCTCTGAAATTCAAGGCTGCATAAGAGAAGCAAATAAATCAAGAGTGGTGCTATGGCATTTAGCCATCCGTCAGCACTATAAACTGTTCTTGCCTACCTGCTTAAAAAAGTTAACTCCTTACCTCCCTATCATTCTCCAGTCCAGATTGCCCTCTTTTGAATCCTCTGTAAGCCTCAAACTAAAGCATTACAACTTGTAGTTAGTAGAGTTCAGCATCAGGTTTACTTCCTTCTGAGGACCCCAGGCCACACCACTATAGTGCTGAGCACCAGCAGTGTCACTCCAGATATCACGCTGCCTGCATTCCCACCATCACTGGGAGATATGTCCTACAAGCTAGATGTCTGGTACACCTCTGAACAAGAATGTCCGTGTTGTCTGCTCTCTTATTTGTGTTGATTTTCATTTTCTCATCAAAAGACGGAGATGAGACACAAAAGCAGCTTAAGAACAATTTTTAGAGTAATTAAGTGCCTTATAAGGAAAAGCAATTTCCTTCTCTGCCTCAGTTGTACCCATGATTTCAGTCCAGGTTATTTAGTATTATTTAGTAGAGTACATATTTCACCAGTGTCTGAAAATTCAGTGGTACAGGCTGTGTAACAAGGATGGCTGGCTCCCAGAGAAAGTATGTGTTAGTTAATGAAGAGCAAATTTATTTCGAAGTATGATTTGATTCAAGGAGGGAGACACCCCAGACCATCCTTTTCAGTTACTGGCAATCCTATAACCCAATGGCTGGTGGTCTGCAGATATTCCAGCTCCTGTAATCATGTATTTCAGTGAGCATAGGCACACTGAAGAGCAGTGCTGAGTTTAAGAAGGCTTCTGCTGCAAGGAAGGGCATTCAGAGTGAGACAGAGGACTGATGCAATGAGGGCCACCTTTGCATTCTGTTCGATCTCTGCAAATTCTCCAGATACACGGTATAACTACTGAACAAATTGCTTGCAGCTGTATGTTTCAGAAGAAAGAAATTTACTAGTGATCCTTTATTTTCCTGAAGGAAATTGTTTGTTAGTCTACATATATGCACTAAGTAACATTTCATTCATCTTGTACAAGTCTTTACAAATAAAAATCTCAGCTAATATTCACCATGTGAGTTCGGAAAACTTACAAAGGAGCTAGCAATTATCTTGATTCCATAGAAGAAATAATTTGCCCAAACAACAACCTGAAAGAGAATTTCATATACAAAGAAAGATACCAAGTGTGTACTCGCCTGCCATAGAATTCCCTCTTTGTCTCTCCCCGCTTTTCCCTCTCCATGTACTCTCTCCCCTCCCCCTTTTTAAAGCTTGTTAATTCAGATCAATCCTTCAGTGGTAATATTGCCTTTGGGTTACATGCCAGCCTATGGAATTATATGTTTGAACACAGGGCCAAACTAGCAGTTATTCCCCTGCCACTAAAGGTGAAAAGGTTTCCAGTAAATCAGGTTACTTTTCCACAGGGTAAGCAGTGTTAAATACAGTCTCTCTGGGTACTTCATCAATATGATTAACCTATTGGCATTATAGTTATCAAATTACAGTATAAGAAGTCATAAAGTTAAAAATAAATCTGTTTTCCATTGAGAAAATCCATTTAGGTGGAGACTGTTATATTAAAAGCTTACAGAGTATATATAATAGTATCATAGTTCATGAGGAATCATTACCACAGTGGAGGTTTTCAAAATTAAACTTGCAGGAATGTCTTACAGATAAGTAAAAGGCTCTCAAGGGATTCAAGGTGCATAGAATATAGGGGCATCTTCTTATTAGAGTTTTACTACTAACCCTATTAGAAGTCTCCAAGCTGAGAAAGATTACAGCGTGTGGATTGTAGAGATATTTTGTAGACACTTTGCAACTCCCCACAAAATGTTCACCTTGGGATCTTGGTCCCTGTAGCTGAGTTAAATGGCTGCCCTAATTCCACCACCATGGCTGCAGCAGTCTCTTAATGTACCATAAATCCAGTCAAGTACTTTGACCTCTTTATTCATTGTTACTATAGCTCCTGAAATTGTCCGTTCTAGCAAAGGGCCTGCAGGAGTTTGGCTCTTTTGACAAATGTGGTAGGAAAGCGAGTTGGTTTCCTGCAAAATGTGGCTGGGCTCTTACTGCAGAGAAAATAGAGGCAGTGAGGAGAAATTGGAGCACTAACGCACATCAAATGGGATGGTCATTACTTCCTACTACATGCAAATTACTCATATAGTTTAATCAAATACATTGCAATTCATTAAGTGGCTGATGCTTCTGTATCGCATTCAGTGGTGCTCGTGGATTCCATGTCTCATTAATGGGAAGTGGTAGAATAAAAAAGTGATGCAAACAAGTTACTCTGGGTGAAGAAACCTGATGCTTGTATAAATATTTGTAAGCAGAAGATACGTATTTATTGCAGTTCCCTTCAGATTCTACTCTGTAGATTCTTTCAGTCTGCTTTAAAGTTATCTCATACTTTTTCAAGAAACATGGTTTTTGGCTATGGAATATGCAAGCTTCCAATAAAACAATTCTCAGTCAATGGAGAAGCCTCAAATCACCTTGAAATCTGAGTACTCCTACTAAATTAGGCATACTCTCTTAAAATATATAAGAAGATGAGATGTCCAGCTGGATCTGATTTCATATAACAAGTTATTTCATAAACTCGTGAAATCTTGTATATCCAGTTCTGTAATTTTCATTGCTATTAAAAAAGCCATATTTGGCAATAAATCCAAATGCAATGACAGACTGTTTGTGTCTCTTCAAAAATATTGCACTGCATAAAGACAATTAATACCTAGAAGTTGTAAAATTAATTTTCACTGTTACATTTAGTATATTCACACAATTAGTTTGAAATCAAGTTGTGGGCATGTATATGAAAGTAGAATGTTACTGATTCCTTAAATTATCAGAAGTTTCTGTTAGTAGCCTGAAACTAATACATATAGGACTTTTCACAGCTCCATTTGAATAACTGTAGATGTTGTTGACTTAATGCTACTAGATTTTTTACAGTACTACATGAAAAAAAAAAGTAAAATGTTTTATTCTTCATTATAATATTCATAATGTTTATGGTATTGTTGGCCTCAAACTGTCCTCCCAGATACATGATACTGCCTTAGAAACCTCAAAATGTTGGTTTATATTAATGTTTACATATATGTATCAAATTTTAAAATGTTTTAAAAGCTGTTGGATGAATCCTGATAATGTAAGTAGTTTTGAGTAATGTTTGGTTTTTAGTATTTTATTTGTATATTTATAAAATAAATGCTTAGTTAACATATTATGTTTCATCCAGAAAATTAATGAATGCATTGGGTATTTTAAATCAATCTGAAAAAATGAAACTTACTCTTTTGAGTTAGTTAGCCCATATCATATTTCAAATTACTGTTACAATAAATTTGATTACCATTATGACAATGATATATGAAAAAAATGGAAGAGTAAGAATGAAATACTTCAAATGACAGTTTATTACAGTATCTATACATTTGCAGCAGAATATGAGGATTAAAGGGGCAGGTGTTTTACAGCAACTAGCAAACTAGAAAATAGTAGTCAAAAGGGAAATATAATTTCAGATCCCAGTAATTGCTAAAGCTTTGATGTCTTAGGCTATATCTACATAAACATATAGTAAAGCACAGTAGGAACAGTTGATTGTAAGATTGTGACGTCCAGACAATAAGCATTTTAGGTGCTTTTGTAGCCTTGTTCTTTTTTTCTCTGATCTTCCCCTTTTTTGGAGTATTTTGGGGAACCTAACAGAACCTAACCTAACAGAAATCCAAAACTGGATATGAGAAAGATTAATGGAAAATCAAAGTTAACAAATTTAAAAACATTATTCAAAATTCTTATTGTATCAGCAAGACTTCACCAAGAATGCTCTGTTCAGTTGTTATCACCCCTGTCTGAAAAAAAATGAGCTCAGACCAGAAGATATGCCAGGAAGGATCATTATGTTACTGGGAGAATGGAGATTTCCAGTTATGGAAAAGAGATAGAAGAGCCAACTATGTTTAGACAGGCAAAACAGAGCTGAGCAGGCAAATTATTGTCTCTGTAAATGGATCAGAAAGGTAAACACTAGCAGGAGAACAGTTCTTAAAGCTTAAGAACAATGTTGACACAGAACCAGTGGGCATATCCCACCTATGAATAGATTTACAACAGAAACTAGCAGATGACAGAGACACCAGAGAAGAGAGGCTGTGGTAGAACAGATTTCTGTTGGTGTGATGGGTAGAGAGTCAAACTTTTTTTTGGTATCTGCCTTCGTGGCAGCATGATGACATATAAAACTGGATGATACCATTGCCTGAAAGGCAGGTGATGCAGGAAGTCACCTCCAGTCCCATAGGATTCTGGTACAGAGGTATCTCCTTAGCTCAGTGTGATCCAGAAGGACAGCCTGTAAAAAGAAAACACCAGATTAAGTTGATCAGCCTCCTAACATGGAGCAAAGTGCTATGGCCCTTCTGTTGCCTCAGAATTGGTGTGCAAAGGCTGATTTCCCTGGCATTTACACTGAACCCAGGATCCAGCCCTTGTTTTGTGGCTTGTTTCCCACCAGTTGTGTGGGTGTTGTTAGTCCTTCCAGTGGTATTGCACTCTGGCAGTGTTCCCCTGATCTGCCTGTGCAGTGCTCTGTTAGTAAAAGGACATCATTTGTCATTTGGGTGGGCTCAGTAGGAGCTGTGAGAAAAATATTGGGGTTAACTATTGCATATCAAACCTTAGGACATTAATAGCTTTCTGTTGTGCTATACACAATAGAGAGAAGAAATAATTATGGGCAAAAGAAATTTCAAAAAGCTGAAATGTGAATATACAGTACACAAGACTAACAAATATTACCTGAAATTGATTATCCTTTTATTCTGCTTGAGGTAATAAGAGAATAATCCTCAATATCTTTATAAGTTTCTGGCAAAATACCATATTTTATGTTTTATGGCACTGATTATATATATATTAGTTATGAGGGTTCCAACAAAGACGTCCGCTATCCAGCCTGTACGTTTTTATCCATGAAAATGCTTTTAGATGCATTTTATTTTATGGAATTTATTATGCTTTTTATTGTATGGAATAACAGAAACCAGATGGTAACAGTAATTAACACCACAGTATTTTAACTGCAGAAAGTTTGGTCCTGCCTCTATTTATGTAGTCAGGTAGAGGAGATTAGCCTTGACATAGCAAGCAGAGCCCAGGGCCACAAGATGCATCTGATCTGGTCAGAATGACATCTCAGCACACCAACATGCCTCGCCACTCAACCACACAACTGCCAAGGGGTGATCCATCTGGGTCTGCACGGTGCTGTCTTCCCTACAACATGTATTTCTTGGATATTACAAAATAGGTGGATGTGCTCCAGGTCATCAGCAGTAGTCCAGTGCTCTCCTGGTAGCCTGGGCCAAAAGGAAGAAGGACCTCATCCTTTCTCAGCAGTGAGATCCAGCTGAAAAATCAGGTACAAGTATAATAACTCGTCTTCCATTTTTATGGGGTGTTTTATATAGAAGTAAAATTCCTGAACAATTGTATATTCTATCATATCATGTTATTTGTGTAATATTAATTTTTGGAGTAAAGTTATTTTGAATAATCTTTGACACAAACGAACTTCTAGTGTATGTCGCATGTATGTGTGTATGCAAGTGACTACTAAAAATGTAGTTTGTGGAGCTGTGGAACTCCTTGTCACAAGATGCTTTGTAAATGGTGTGGATTATGAATGTTGCTTTGTGTGTAAGCATTGAAAAAGGAGATTCACTTTAAAAAAGAGGAGGGAAAGGAGATGAAGTGTGTGGGGATAAGGATGAGTCATGACTTCTTTTCTGCACACTGAGGAAGTCTGAGTCAGTAAGCTACAACTTTCCTACAAACAAGTTGTACAGGTAACAATGCATAGAGCAACATCAGTTTATGTGCACTAATATCTTGTTCAGCTCTACTTTATGCACTTGGGCTTTATGGGGGCCAACTGAATTTTGAGGGTAGTTGACTAATAACAATATCAGGAGGTTTATTTTTTTTAGATCGCCCTTGACTAAAGGAAGAGTCGTTAGGATGGTGTGCCTCCACTTCTTAAATGTACAAGGCTGGAAAACCTTGAAGCTCAATGTCATTGGACTGAAACACCCAGATATACAAGAACCTTACTGATATATCCAGATGCTCCAGGACTTTTGAATCAGCTTGCACTAATCAAGTAGATATTTTGTTTCCTCAAAGCATTTTAATGCCATGTTTGCAGTTGCATGTGGGTCTTCAGAGCACTCTTGAAGCAGGGAGAAAATGTAGCGTAAAGTAGCATAAAGAAACTAAAATTAGGTTTGATTTAGGCTAAATTTCACATGATAACTAAGGTGAAGTCAAACAGTGGTTGAGTAATATTTTCTTCCTCACCTGTAAGGCCTACTAGCTGCATTTTATTCTTATCTTACCTTAGGTTAGAGCAGAGAGCAGAGCCCAATGAAAAAGAATTCCATCCAAAATCCATGCTGCCTCCAGAAAGTCATTTGTGGAAAGTGGATGGCAAACCAATCGAAATGTCTCATCAGCAAAATTAGTATTTATGAAATTAGTGATGGAGCAGAACAGGCAGAGTGATTGCATTATAAACACTCAAAATGTAGGGGGAGGGAACAGAGATTTTGCTCATTTTCCCTCCCACTGCTAAAGCACTGTATTTAATTGACTTACAATTTTTTCCCTAATATATTTCTTTATGAAACCTGCCTTGAGCAACGGATACATGATTGTTCACCGAGGGTTGTGCCTCATTTGTTCCTGTAGATTGTGCCTAATTAACGCTAACTTGTCTGTACATAAAAAGTACAATAGGCTGTCCTTTCCAATTTAATTCCAACAGTTTAATCGAATCTGTATTCTTTCAAAAATAATTAGATCATTTACACTTCATTAACATGTAATGTAATGTTGAGACATTCATCATAATGATTTCTTATTTTTCTTGTGCAATATTATCTCCTCTAATGAAACTGTTAACACCATGCATGTCTTAATTAGCTTTATCATATCACTGACAATTTCAGAGAGCTACATTTTTACAAATGAAATTAAATTAGTTAAATAGGTATATTTGAAGAAGAATACATTCCATTAATGCAAAAATATTAGAAACAGACTTACCTTTATATACACCATCTAGCAGATTCCATAATAATATTTTTTTCCATCTATGTCTCTCAGCAATGAGATGTCTCATATGCATAGATCACTTTTTTCTTTCCTTATCCTAAACAGAGCAGCAATAGGCTTGGCTATATTAATCCATCATCAGAAACACTGATGTTAAGGAAATAGAGACTGGAGAACAACTTCCCACCTCATAATAAAATCCCTTTATTTTTGGGAGGAGTTCTTGTGCAAATCTTTGCCTCCCATGTCCAAAAGTGTTGTTTGTGTAATAAAGTTTGAAGGGATTTTCTCACCCACTTCGTGAAGGATGTATTCTCTGCATCCATGTTTGTAAACCTTGGCTGAAAATGCGTGGTGCCAGGGTCTAATCCTGCATTTTGCTAAGAAGCCACTAGTTCCATGGGCCTGGAAACCTCCATGTTAGCATATATCTTTCAACAAGTATTTACAAGCCATTCACATTCTGACAACATTGCAATCTCAGATTGATCGTAAATATTTGTTAATAGAAAACAAATTGCCATGAAGCATCTCCTGGAAGGTACTGAGTGCCCATAGACCCAAATAAAAGCCAGTGACAGTGTTGTGCTCAGTATTCCACAGGAAGGATTCTGCACCTCCTGGATTGAGCTTTAAACTAGCTAAAGGTCCTAAAATGTTTTAGAGACAGATAAGCTTCTTTCCCTCAATTCTCGCAGTCTTGCCAACAAAAGGAATGTGCCATATTCCTGTCTACTGCAGCGGAATGAATATAGTGAAGCAAAACAAAAATTGCAGGCAATTGTTGGAATAAAATAAACAGATTTGTTGCTATCAATATTCATGATCTCTTTAATTTTGTTCTGCATGAACACTTGTACAACAATTATTTATTCAAAGAATTTCTCCTAAGCGTGAAAAATCTGAGGAGTAAAGACTGTAAACTTAGGAGGAAATCCATGTGATTAATCCCATGTTACATTCAAAAGTAGCCAGTGGCAAACAGTATCCAATTATATATATATATATATATATATATATATATATACATGAGTTCATCTGAGAGCAATCTATCAGCAAGCTGGAAGGCTAAATTAATCAAACTATTTGCTATAAAATAGATCCACCAGCACTAACTACTTCTACTTGCTTTGCAAATCTGAAGCAGAGATAATTGTATTCATTTCTCTTTATTTATGTACTGTCAAAGGTTGTTGTAAAAACTCAGTTGGACCATTGATAATGAAAGTATCTTTGAGTCCCAGAGGTCTCATCAGCCTTTTAAAAGAAAATGCTATGGGTCACTTTTAATAAATTTTAATACACCTTACTAAAATCCATGTACAGAATACAGATCAAAAATCAAATTCTGACCCTTCCAGTCTAACCAGCAATAGCTGTTAACTTCCCTAGTCCTATTTTACATTTTAAGGAATATTAGTATTTACTAAACCTTTTTATTGCAAATTGATTTTTTGATGCTCTCTTACTAACATTTCGACTGTTGATTTGCAGTTTTCTTGATGCTTATTTTTTCTTAAATAATAGTGTAACTTAACCAAGGCCTATAATAAGGCAGCAGAATGTCAGGGAAACAGTTTTTACCCTACTTTTTCAACTTTAAGCATGCAAATAAAATTTAAAATAAAAAACCCTAGCCATTACAAAATGGCAAATACTAGGTTTAGGGTTTTGTTTATGAGTTTGATTCTTTTTTTCCTTTTCCTAAGAAGTTGAAAAATGTGGAGTTTTAAGAGGATTGGGGAAAACATTCAGTGGGATATTTGCTGGCATCTTCAAACAGAACCATAATGTTACCGGAAGTGCTCCAATGTTTCCTGATTATTTTGAAAAAAGTTGTTCCCATATTCTCTGAATTATCACTTAAAAGTAGTTTGAAGCGTTTACACCAAAAGTGATATCTTATGAGTGTTTTGTGTGACCTTGGTAATGTTTGATGTCATTTGATTCATTTCATTATATTGTTAGGGAGGAATGGATCAAAACCAGCAATTCCAAAAATCTACAGAGAACTAAGCATGCACTATGGGAGGTAGAAGAAGGATATTAATTTTGAAGTTGACAAAAATTCCAGCTTGTCCCAATTTATCACAGACAGGAACCTTCAAATGTTCTGGTGAAGTTGTCACAGACTCTTTCAGTACTGTGGGACCAACTTCTTTACATCTTTCTACATTCACCAAGATATGACATCTTGAGTAAGAAAATGACCAAATCTGAAAGTTCTTGGATACCCTTTTTGAAAAATTTTGTCAAGTGTAAGATAAAAGAAGTCCTTCTCTAAGCCATTCTTAAGATGGGATTGACTTGTAGACAAATCTATTTAAATTAAAATCTCACTCATTTGCTGCATGCATTAGGGTACAAAACATATATATTTGTACAATGGTTCATGTTGGTTAATCACAGGGGGTGCCCATAGACATGCAAACAATTGAATCAGATAGATGAGGTATACATGACTTTCAGCACTTTTAAGATACTGAGAAAAACTTTTGGTTCTTTGTTTTTCTTTTTATTGTACATCTTTATTTACAGGTTAGTATACAAGTATTTGCTAACCTATAATGGCTTTTACTTCATACATTTGTTTGCATGTATTTTGCGGGCATATTTTGCATTAAAATACTATGTGCACGACAGGCAATCAATTTAAACCTGTAGTTATGTGCTGGCAGACTTATAGAGGCAGCACTGATGTAGTTGCTCACATGTTTTACCAGCCTTTCTGCTTGCTGTTATGCTGCTTGATAGTCAGACCCTAGGAAACTTCCATTCTCCCAAAACACCTTGGACTGCTGACCACGATGAAGGACTTTCTAATATTTATTTTGTACTGTATTCTGGTAACACCCGCTAGAGCCATAGTTCACTACTCACAATTCTTATTTCAAAACACTTCACATTTTAGCAGATCATCCAATTCAATGTGCATTAGTTTGCAGAAGTACAGCTCACATGCATGGTACTTTTTTCTATTTCAAGTTCTTCCATTATCCCCTGAAAAATAAGTATTATGACTGCTCAATTTACAGCAGTGAAAACTGAAACAGGTATTAAAAGCCATTTCCAGAAAGAAGTTGGGCAAACTAAAAAACTTCTGCCTGAACAGGCTCAGTCCAGACGGCCACTTTTTTCAGTGGTGTAAAGCTGGAGAAAATCAGGAAATTTAGGCCAACATGACTATACTCTCACATGCGCAAAATGTGGAGAATCTACAGCTGAACTGATCTCAAAAAGAAAGGCCATTTTTCCTGATGTCTTCTAAGCTTTACCCTTGCAACTGACTTGACATTAGAACATGCCATTTAGTGTCCTTGGGTTTGTACCAATGTGTGTTCTGTCTCTGTATAAATAATACAATATTTAAGAAAGCTCGAATCATGGCAAAAACATTGCTAAATAAAAATAAAACATGCAATTTAATGATATATTATATAAATATAGCCTTAATAATAAGGGGCCCAAGTGAAATGCACTGCCAGATTATTTCATGAATAAATGAAGGCTGATTTTTACCAGCAATGAAGAACTAAATTTCTTCAAAATATTAAGTCCAAATTATTATTCTGTTAGCTATTTTCATCCATCTGCTGCAGATGAGGGAAAACAGAGCCTTGATCTCCTCACTCTGAGAGGAAATCTGAACGATGATTTCTTCAGAGGTGTTTCTCACATGTCTAAACACTGGAAATCAGATACAGCACTTTTTCCTGTAAACCACAGAAGGAATCACCAGTGGAAGACAAATAGCCAATATCATTCTACGTATACTTTTCAATAAATACATCAATTTATCCAATGAACAGATTTATTTGAGTATGTAGTGTTATTTTTAGTGCTGTATTTGTGTAGTTAAGGCTTGATCCTCCCTTATCAAGGGGGTTATAAATGATTAACACATCTGTAAAATATAACTCTTAATATGTCTAAGTATGGATTTAGAGCTCTATATTAAATAATCAAGTTTGGCCTTCATCATATTATGTCAGTTTACAGGTATTTGACATATTTGTGTTTGGATTAAAATTTCTTTTTTAGAGTCATTATTGTCTTCCAATAGTTATCTTTCAGATTCTCCATTACTTGGGTATATGCCATGGCAGGTATTCTTGCATAATGATTTCTATGGGCCAGCTAAATTAAGTTCAGTTGTTTATACAGTATCTATTTGATTTATGTCTATATTTGTTTGTAATTGTCTTTATGGTTGTTAGTGTTAATTAGAGAATCAATAGAAAAGATTTTTTAATGAAATGAATATATAGAAAAACACTCTGTTGTAATATACAGGTTATTTCTATAACCTGGTATCAATATCTTGTATTGCTTCCTTCCCACAGTCTTACTGAAAACATCTACTGGAACACATTTCTAACTTACACAAAGGAGCTTTTTCCTTCTTTGCTAAAGTGTGTCCTGAAGATGTTCACCTGGACATCTTTGGGTTTTCTAACATAATTAGTATTTGTTCTGGAATTATAAGTCCAGAGAAAAGAACCTGTTGTTCTACTCTTATGTTTTTTTCTAGATCTTGATTCTTCATTCTTTTCCCTTCTCTGCTTCATTTCTTCTTCCATTTGTCTGGCATCATGAAACTTCTCCTAAGGTCACATGATAATAGCAATGCCCCCATTCTACATCTCCCTAATGTGTATGGATTTGGACACAAATTTGCCAAAGTACCATGAGACCACGTGAGTTACACGGTTAATGGCTGTTCTTTCATTGATGTACATTACTAAACATTTTTCTGAATTATGCCCTTAAAGCTTTGCAAGAAAGTGCATTTGGGCTTCCCTGTACCTGACGCTGCATCATCCCTCTAGAAGGCAGAGTTGTCCTTTTTGAGTCAACATTTTGGAGGGAAAAATTGAAGAATAAAACCATTGGAATTAAAAGGGAACTCTAGAATATCTCTAGTCCAATTTCCTGCCCCAAACACATGTAAATTCAAAGTAAGATGATGTTTCTTAGAGCCTTGTCCAGTTACATTTTGAAAAAAAATCAATGAGGAGAGGAATCTCAAATATATTTTTGACTAGGTTGATACAAATATAGTAGAGCAGTGTATTAGAAATGTCTTTTCTTCCCCTCCTAGTACCACATCCTCCAAAAAAGAGAACTTAAGATAAAAACTAATTGTTTTCAGGTGTCTTTGGTTTTGTTGCATTTTTTTGGGGGGGTTGGGGGGGGGGGGGGGTGGTCAGGTGGAGGTTGTTTGGTAAGTGTTGGACTTTTGCTGTTACAAGCTATCTAAAATTACTCCTGCTCTTTACTAGGTGTGTCACCACAGCCATTCTCAGACATTTTCTAAGTGCAGAGAGGTCTGGATTTTGTTTTGTCTTTTGTGTCTTTTTTAGTAGTCTGTTCAGATTTCTCCACCACATTGTTTAAACTGATGATCTATTTATACAATCATACTGTGAAAGAGCCTGCTCACCACCATGGTGGCAGGAGCTGCACTAACAAAAGGGGCAACGATCAGAATTACCTCTGAGCTTAGTCTTTTGGGCTGCTTTCAATCACAAGGAGTCCTTCTCCCAGCCTTGTAAATCCCCCACTTGACTCTCCTTTACCTCACTGCCTCTGAGGTGCCTCCCCACTGGGATCCAGGTCTAGCAGCATCAACCTCTCTGTTCACACCATCATTCACAACAAAGGCAGGCAATACTGCTGTTGCAGCTTCTCAGCTCCTCTTTGGTTAAAACAGCTCAGCACTAAACAGCTGGGCTCCCTCTCCTACCCTGTTCTGGAGCATCGGTGTAGTCAAAGCACCTTTGACTGGGGAGCAAAGCCATGGGTCTTGAGGGAAAGTGCAGGGAGAAGAAACTCTGATTTTACCCCTCCTTTAATATCTGCCACTGACTGGTGCTTTCCAGCTAAAAAAAGTCTGAACTCTCAAATCTGCTTCAGCAATCAAAGCCCAGAGAAGTTCAAAGTGGCTTGATACAGCAACAGTCTGCATGGAAAGTATGATTCATTCCAATATATTTCTGTTATGTATAGACACTTTCAGCTTCTCCCTTCCCAGGCATGTTTGAGGTATTCAATCAAATGTTTTGCTACTGTATTTTTTTTTCTTTTAAGAGTGATTATCATGTGTTACTGGAACTTTATCACATGAAAATACAACGGCAGGTAAGCATATATGTGGTCCTAAGTGGTGCCTGCAGCTCCCTGAATTATAGATGAACCAGCTTGAATCCAAGTTGATGGCTGAAGCTTATGCTCTCTTAGTTTCTGTGTCAGGAGTGCTTTAAGCCAGCAACAATAAAGTGCAGAGATGTCAACACCTCGAGCAGCAGCAGGCCTGGGTAAGAGGGCAGGCACAGCCTATGGGCAGCAAGATGGCACAGCCTAACACAGTAGAGGCTGGTGTAGTGAAGCTCTGCTCACCAGAGCCACACAACAGGGCCATCCACTTTTCTCAAGTAAAGGCTAGCAGCAGCATAAAATTTAGGAAAATCCTTTTCTTTATTTAGGTCAGGTTGCCAGAAATGTTGTCTTCATGCTGTATGTCCTGCTATGTGCAGAATAAAATTTCAAAATCTTTAAGAAGAAACACTGATGATATAAAATGCCCTTTTTTTCAAACAAAAAGCCCACTTTGTAAATATCCCAGAGCAGGACAAGGGCTGAATGAATCAGTTTGCTGAACCACATTTTAATCCGCTCTGGAATGTCACTAGGCTTTCCCAGCCAATGTTTACTCTAAACATTTGCGCCAGGTTGTCACCTGTTATGCCAGTGTAATTCTAAAGTAAACTACAGTGATGGTACTAAAGTTTTGTATTTGTCTGAGTGGAAGCAGCATCCTGCCATTTGATGGCAAGATATGAAGGGGACATGGACTGTAACACCCTTTGCCTGCAGTAATTGTTAAAATCGAGACAGGATTGCTAAACTGCTTATAGAAGAAGTCTGAAAATGCTTTTTGCAAGGTTTTCCACACTAGTCAGCTGCCCAGGTTTTAAACTGCCAGTGGAAGGTGTCTGACAAGAGGGAGCTCGCCTTGCCATCCATGCGGAGGGAGCCAGCAGCAACACGATGGAAGCAGTTACCTGGAACTAAAGGAGGATTCACTGAAATAAATATGCCAGGGGGCTTGGAAGGCTGAATTGGCTGCCATCTGAAGAGATGGCTTCACGGCCTGTTTACACACATTGTTGAATCCAGAGCATTGATTCTATGTTTGATGTGAAAAGAAATTAAAGCCCTGGTCTCATTAGATAACCGGTTATGGTTAAAGATCACAGGGAGACTCTCTCTTCCTTTGTATGTCACTGAATGGGTCTCAGCAGGCAGCTCCTTGTGCACAATTGATTTCAAGCAGAGTTTTGTCTGAAAGATGCTTCTAGATTATGGCAAGAAAGCATTCTATAATCCTTCTGCCAATGTGGTTATGTTTAACAGACATTCAACTCTTATCACTGATTGATAACACTTAACTCAAAACATATTTAAGCTTTAGGAATGTCAATATTTTGCCGCCAAGTGAAGGTGACCCTTGCTCTTCTTGTTTGCTAAGTGTGCACAGTGGTTTGCTGGTAAATTTGTAAGGGTGGTTATGTGGGCAGGCTGTTATGGATTTGCTATCTTAGCCTGAAGTGTTTGCTGCTGATTATGTGATTAAATCAATAATAATTTCTGTTTGGATCCTGTGCTTCTGGATTCATCTTCTTTTCCATGTTGTGGAGCAGAACAATGGGCTCTTGCACTTGAGCCTGGAGTGCTTTGTTGTTAAAAAAATGCCAAAGGTACGGCGGGTGGCTTCCAAATCTCTTTAGAAAGCAAAATATTATAACAGCTCTACAGGTAAATAAACCAGTGAGGCCTTTGTGGCAAAGGAGGTGAACATGACAGGTGCAGAATAGGGGGCTCCTTTTAATCAATGCTACTGTTTATTCTGGCTTACCTGAAGTAGCGCATATCCTGCCAAACTGCCTTCATTCCATATTAAACAGATATTCTTTTATTCTGATACAGAGTGAATTTACATTTAAACAGGCACAGCACTCTCATTCACAGCATATGGTCATTCTAGCCACCCCGGCGGTTTTACATTACAACACAGGAGGTCTGTGTGATGCACTTCACAGGACAAAGAGGATTTCCTCTCTCTTTCTTTTTCTCCCTCTCTCTCTTTTTCCTTCCCCCTTGCCCTCCTCCCTTGCCCCTTATACACACACAGACACAGAAACCACCACCAAGCAAGGTATATTAGGCATTCCACAGTGTTCTGCATGTAGTGTGAGCAATAGATCTACATCAGGGAAAAGCAGCCTGTTTTCCTTAAGCTGCTCTAGGCTCAGAGTACGGGGGTTTTGCCTTTTCTTTTTTCTTCCTGTAGCTTTTCTCCAACAAAGGACACCATCAAATTTATTTATAATAACTCATGTATAATATGAACCACATTGGATGAATCTTCAACACTCAGAGGGGGATCCTCCTCTAATCCTTCTTTCCAAACTCCTTAGTGGCTAAAGGGGCTTTACCTTGCAAGCAACTTTTGTGCTGCTCAAGCTCTCAGCAGGAAAATCTGGGACAATTCAATGTCCCAGTGGAAATCACTGGGACACCAACAGATCTTTTAAAATCAGAACATCTGGTCAGTCACCTTATCCCATTTGGGTAAACAGAACTTTCTTAATCAGGCAGTGTTGGAAAACTGATTGAAACTGAAGGTAGTTTAATGGTTATAGGCTAGCACTTGGCTAATGTTTTAACACTGGGAGCGTAGCATACTGTGATGGACAACAACTGTGCTAATCAGTTCTTTTAAACAACAAACTGCTTGTAGCAATGTTAAATATCACTTTTTAAAAATGGCAAAGCAACCTCAGGGAACATGTTTTCTCTGTTTATAGAAGAGGAGTTTCCTAAAGTGATCATTCATCTATTAACAGCAAAAGGCACTGCTCATTCAATACACTTAACACTGTAACTGAGGATGGACAAATTAATTTTCACTCATCTCAAAACTGTTTCAGAATTCCTACCAAGCTCTCATGTTAGGGCCACACTGATGTTACTCTCATAGTGCAGGTAAAAGGAGCAAGGGATGAAGGAGAGATGAAAAAACTAAGGATAGAAAAATATTTATTTTAACTAAAGTTAGAGATGAAATATCCCAGGCTTTTGAGGAAGAAGAAAATTTGTCTTCAGCAGCATCAGATAGCAGGATGAAATTCACTATAGTAATATGTAAATATTAAAAAAATACTGCCAACTAAAGATTTGAGTATGTATGTGAAAAAAAATCAGCACTGTAAGTGAAAGACTGAAAGATAGCAAAAGGAGATTCTATATTGATATGCAAGTTTTATAGATCCCAACAGCATAGCTTTCTTTTGTGCTTTTCTAAGTGTATTAAAAACCCCTGGTTCCATATGCAGGGTGCTTTTTCAAAACAGTTTTAGGCAGGAAATTCTGTACTATAAACTTCCACACTAAGGCTGATCTGCAATACAGAGTGATGTGCCTGTTTATTTGTTGCACTTAGGCATCTGAGCAGGATGTGTCCCACAGCAGCCATCTGTGTGTGACCTTTGTTAATGAAGAGGTACTTACTTCAGTGTACCTGGAGTGCAGGGTTAGGTCTGCATTACCAATCCACTTTGTGGGTTTCTATCAATTTATTTGCTACTCATAATGAAAAGGAAAGATAGGTTACTGAAGGAAGAGACATTATTCATAATTTTAAAAGATACTTTGTTGCGAAAATAGTGAAATCATCTAAGCCTGGGACAGGCTAGTCAGATAGAGGGAAATTCATGATTCCACATTCCACTGGTTAGATCAATGTTTACAGCAGGGGAAAAAAAGTAAGAAACAAAATAAAACAAAGAAAGGTATGCTTGTCTTGGCTCTCCACATTGTAAATCAGGACCAACTCCACTCAAGTCAATGGATTTACACCAGTGTATGATCAAAATTGATCCTACTGAAGTCACAGTTACACAAATATTTTCAGAGAACCTTATTCACAAATTTTAGGGAGACTGACACTAATTGCCAGCTTTGAAGAGGAATGATCATGACTTGGTCGTTTCCTACTGCTCCAGGTGTGATGTTTTTCAGTGGCTTTGTTGTTCAGAAAAGATAACAGTGAGGTTTTGGTGAAGTGTTCAAGGGAAAATTCACTGACAAAATGGCAGAATCTGGCTCCAGTGATGAAACCACCTGTACTATACTAATATATTATACTAATTCATTGCTAGTACTGTGCTCTTGAGGAAATGTGGAGTATTAAAAACAAGCTAGCAAAAAGGAACTGAGAAGGGAAAAGTACCAGCTGTACAGTAAATAAACAGGATCCTTAAGTGAACAACCAGTCTGTGTAAAAGGGGCACTGTCCCTTTTCTGGTGCTGTGCTGGTGGTTGACATCTGCCTATCCGAAACCCTTACATCCCCAGAGAAAAAAATGGCTGGAAGGCTTCAGACACACAGAATCCTCTTGTTATCGTCATTTGTTGGCCAAGAAATCTCATGATGCTAATTATTCTAATTCTTCCATGTAAATTTAAGATGTGCTGCACAGAGGTGGATGCTGCAACAGAGAAGGTTGTACTGAATCCATCTTGGTGTGCCCCATGCTGTATTTTCCACTCATACTCATTAGTTCTTAGACAGCATTCAGCAAAGAAGAGTGACAGGAACTAAGATAATTCAAATCCTCCTAAATCCACTGATATTTTTGATCCTTAAACACATATTTTATAGCTTCTGATGGGACACCGACAGCTTCCCATTGTGAATCACCATGAGAGAAAGAGTGTAGTCTGAAGCTGTGTGGTTTTGAACAGTCTTTTAGGTATGCATTTTCTGGATTAAAGTGCAAAGTGAGACTCTGCCAGTCTAGCACAAACATAGCCTGGGAAGGCCCAGGCAGTCCTAAAGGCATGGTGCTTCATAATCTGCTTTACCTAATCTGGACTCGCTGGTCCAGGTATGGGTATTCCCTATTATCTGTCTACATTTGATATCAAACTTTTGGAAGGCTGCAGTTCTGGCTAGACTCATGTCCAGAAATGTTTTTTAGTAATACAGTGAGTCAGAGAAAAGAGTTCTGGACTTTGCTTGTTGATGGCCAAATGATTTAATACACAGGAATTATTTAATACGGGTATTACTCCTGTAGATGCATGCAATTCTATGAATTTTCTTTTTGTAGCTGTCATCTCCATCCACTCCCATGGTTTGGGGGATTTTTTTAGACAAAATCACTTACCATCCCTAAATAAACCTTCTATCCCTGAAGAGTGGGTCACCTATGTCTTTGCTGGTCTTGGAGGTTTTGTGTCAGTCAGTTCCAAGCTTCTGTGGCATCTCTGGGTGGTTCGAAGCAGGCTTCCCACAGGAGACTCACCCTCTCAGGGAAGTAGAAAGAAGGTTAAATTTGGCTGTCCATTAGCCTCATTCTCTTGTAGTAGGAGAATTTGTTTAGCCACTCAGGATGCAGGTGCAGAGCCTGTACCTTTGGAATTGTCTGAGCATTCCCTCCTCTGACTGATTTGGAGGTAACACTTTTTGCAAAGAGTGTCAGCAAAGGGTTCTGCTTCATCTTTCACCACATTTAGACAGGGTCATAATGTATATCACTGCACAGATACATGTGCAGATGTTTGCACACCCTTGTTTGTCTACCTTTCACATTTCACACACACTTAAAAAGATTTTGCCTCACATTTTTGTTTGTTCAGATACAGGCTCACCACTAAATAATTCCACCCCACACCCCCCTTTTGCTTTTTGTTGATGTTATACTCATTTTACTCTGAGCAAGCTAGTTTGTTCCTGTCCTCTGAGGAAGTTCAAGGTATAATGAGCAAAGCATCCGGATTAATTAAGCAACCTGGTGCAATTTCCCCTCCCCCACCCCCACTCCTCCTCCCATGGACTAGATTGGATCTAATCCAAACCAAAGCAGCCCTCAAAGTCAGTCTTCAGCCAACAGTCAGTCCATTCTGCTGACATCCAAAGAATGGTTTTACTATATAAATGATAAGAAATACCCTTGCTAAGACAAGAAGCCCTTTAAAGACATTACTGTCACCTTCTCAAATGTTTGCAGTGACTCCAGGCTTTTTCCAAATACTGAACAACATTTGCAAACTTTTCTGTTGTCAAGCATCCCGGTGAAATGTGATGCTTCAGAGCATATGAACTGGATGCCCACAGCAACTGACTCTTCTGAATGCCTCGGCACCACACACACAGCAGCCCAGACAAACTCTTTCCTTTTTATTTATAGTAACTTAAACTTGGGCTTGGGCAGCACCTGGTATGTCAAATTACCTTGCTCATGAATCTTCAGGAAATTATTGCTCTCTCCACATAGTGCCATGTCCTTTAAAACGTGCAAAGGGGAGGGCATTGTGTTCCCGATTGGGGAGCTGCTGTTTTAATGCATGTAACTGATACTGATTTATGCTCTGGACAGAATTTATAGCAAGATGGAAAAGGTTATGTTTTCATTGAAAATTTACTTCCATCATTTTCTTTAACCATCTATCTTTATGCAATCTCAGCAACTATCTCAGTCATTGGGCTCTAAATGAGGGGACTGCTGTGGGTTCTTTGTGTGTCTCTCTTTTGAAAGACTGCTGCTATTTACTGCAGAGAGGTCATTTGAAATAGGCATCACAAATATATTTCTGTGCCATGCATGTTTTGTGCATAATTTAGATTACTGTATTAGTGTATCTTTCTCGCAGGTTTCCTGCTTCTGGCACAAACCACTTTATATTGTCTTCTATAGGCAGTAGATGTGATACACAGCTGGCTCAGACAGATAAAGTATTAATGCTTTGGTCACCTGAGGTTACTAACTTTACTGATGTGACAGGATAGTTCTGGGTTGAGTGAGTATGTCCTGGACACAGGAGGGCAGATAATGCATAATGTTCTTGTTTTGCATAGTGGAACCATATCATTTTATGTCATGGGGAGGCAGAAAAGCCCTAAAGATAAGTTTGAACAGAGGGAAAGCATAAGATTTATTTATTGCTATTTTCCAAGAGTCTGCAGAATTAAGGGACCTGGGGATCCATTCTCCAGCTAAAATCATTAGAATCTTCAATAAGCATCTGCTGTTTGGCACTTTATCTGTGCCTCCTACATAGCAGTGACTCTCTGGTCAGATGACTCTTGCACATCCTTTTGAGGCTATTGATTGGTAGGAGAACCATATCACCCTGTATTCTCCCACTTTATCTCATGTGACTGTTTGAGGGAGGATGCTAAAAGTCTCCAGAAATGGGGACAGCCTAAGGGTGAAATGGCAAAATGACCCATTCTCATCACTGTCTGCAAAAACAACTGAGCTGAATGCTCGACTTAGCTCCTCAGACTGGTCTGTGTGCTGTGACAAACTGGTTTGAGAGGAGTGGGCAGCAAATGAACATCTTTTAGCAAAATGTCATTGCCTGGAAATTCTAATGGGAGGGGAATATTTTACAGCCATAACTACAACACCAAGGTTGATGAAGTGTGAAATTTCAGTGGCCCACAGCATGCTGACTTCTTCTGAATAAATAAAAATACACCTTTCTCCATAAGAAAATGCTTTGACAGGTGTTGAGTTTTATACAGGACTCAGTAGCAGAAAGTTCAACAGCTGCATCATGCCAGATGGGGAGCTGCACATGACTGTAGCTAAAGAGCATGTCTGGCAGAAATGAGGGGTTTAGAGATGCAATCTTCTCTTGATTTCCACATTGATATTCCATAGACAGTGGAGAAAGCTGCATTTTACAACAGGGATATACAAGGCAGATTGCAACACAAGAGATGTTTGTAGTGCTTGTGGTTCTTCTGCAGTTTAGTGGGAGCCCAAAGCACTGCAGGAATTGCTGGACTACATGGCCAGTAATTACACATTCCAGAGTTCAGGGTATTCTTGAAAATTTTTATCACTAATACTTTAAAATATACTGCAGAATTAGGGGTGACTAGATGTCAGATGTAGAAGTTCTTATAAGTTTAGTGATCACCATCCAGCACAGACCAGCTTGAGTGAGCATCTGTTCCCCTCATGGTTCTCTTCTTTAATTCTCACACCTGCACAGGGTCTCCAACAGTGACACCTTGCAATGGGAAAGCAGCCAGGAAAAGCAAGGTGAGCTCCGAGTGATGCTTAAAGAGAACTGGATTTGAAGGCCTCTTAGTGATTCTGACCAAGGTGGAACTGAACTCAGCATCTAGAGTTTAAAGGTTGTAGCATTAAACCCATTATTTTTCTTTTGCCATGCATGCTTGTACCAGGATGAGCTTCTTTCATAAGCTGCAGCACAGATGTCACACTCTTCTCTCATTCCCTTTTGTAGAATGGTCCCTGATTTTAAAGGCTTTACATCAGAGTGCAATTAAATGAAGGAAGCTTCATTGTATTCTCAGTTCTCTGATATTACATTTAAATGATTGATGCCTGCACGATCACAAAGTCAGGGTTTCCGTGAGAGGCTCCATTAGCTCTTCCCTAGTTGAGATCCACCAAGCAGCACGGGAACACCTCACTGACCACAGTCTTTCCAAGACTGACACTTGTTATCTGCAGCTTTCTGTACTTTTTAATATATGACATTTTTCAACAGTTCCATACTGTAGCATCATTCTCTTAAGCTTCAATAAATGTTAGATAATACTGGCTGAAATCCTAAAGTATTTTATTTCTCAGCAGAACTTTTTTGAGTATCAAAACAGCCTCCGCAAAAATATTTGCAAATAAATGATGAAACAAATGGAAAGAAGGAAGATTGTTTTGTGAAAATTCAGTCTTTGTTTTCTGCTTCAGTTTATTCTGTTCAAAATCAATACAGCCAGCTCTGCAATAGCTAACTAACAGCCTAGAATTAGTGCAATCAAATGGTTAAAAGTTAATTGAAACCAATGTGTGTTGAGATCATAGTGTGTTTTGTTTAGGGTTTTTTTTCCCCAAGCAAAGTGCTATGTGTTATTCAGTCACAGAGCATAAAACAGGTCAAAGTCAGCAAGTCGCATGGAGAACAGGATTAATGCACTCTGGTGCTAGTGGGCTAACGCACTGCAGCAGCACACCGGTGGCTAAATATTTAAATTATATGTATGTCAGTGTGCAGAACAACTTGAATGCAACCTGCTCTTTCCTCCGTATAGTCCGGCTGTGAATCCTGAATAACATTCAAGTTCAGAGCAGCCACCCCCTCTGACTATCACAGAGCTAACTGGCCTATTGTGGTGCTGCTGCCATTTTTCCCCTTCATTTTTTCTCCCAGCATACTGGGGGTATTTTCAATTAAGAAGAATTCAATTTTGAATCACAGTTTTGCAAAGGGTTCAATGCTAATGAGTAAACATAGGAGGACTCAGTAATAATAATTCATAAGCAGCAGGAAGAAAAGTGCATGCTTTGTTGTTGGACTGGTTGGAGCCAGTTCATTTTATAGAATTTCATGCCAGCTACACTCCATAAATTTTTCACAATGATCATAAAATACCTTTTTATTTTATTTTTTTCCTTTTGTTGCTCTCCAGAGTTTATTCATTACACATGAAGCATATCTGTGCTGTGAAATCCGTTACTAAATACCTCAGGACCTGTCATGCCACTGTAATTTAAATTGAATGTAACAATAATCCAGCCTGATTGCCCAGCTCACTAGTTAATGTGAGGATATTTGACTCTGTTAATCACCACAATAGCCAGGTCACATTTCCACCATTGCATAAGTAAACAGATTAACCGGCATGCAGTGCAGCCCTAACAAATGCCTCACTGGTGACATTTGCAGCACAGCAAGCTGCAGCCTCACCTCCAGAACAAGAAATTGGCTCTGGCACCGCAAACCATGATTTTAATCATATACATGAAACCCCAAAACTTTTAAAAAGGGACTTAGGTAAAATACATGTGCATTGGAGAATTAACCATTCTGAGCATGGCACCCGAGGCGGGCAAGTTATTCAGCACATGCATATTCACACACAGAGCCCCCTCTTTCTCACACTAAAGCTTTGCTGCCCGTCTCAGAAATAGCTCAGGCTACAAAGAGATTTAGGTGGATTGATTTTACATTATGTGAGGTCTGCCTCTTACTGTGCAACGTGTTATGATAATCAGATTTTCTGTGTTTTGCTCTTTACCTTGTTCATACACTGAGCACAACTGTAAGCAACTTCTAAATTCCCATGTTGGCTACCTCTCAGGTCACAACTTCTGAATTTCCATGCTGGCATGTGTAAAAAGATAACAGTAAGTGCTGTAGCAAGATTTTTTTCTTCTTTGTTTAGTATATGTCATAGAAAAGAGGGAGAGGAAGAAAGAAAAAAGAAAGAAAGCACAACAGTGATGTTAAGAGCTGATAAGATTCAATCAGGTGAGATCACAGGCTTGCTATTGTACCACTATTTTTCAAAATTGCCTTTCCCCCTCCCCTCTTAATCCACTTTATGTACCCCAGCAGTTGGGATAAGAGCCGGAGTGGATAATATCATTTTGTTTTGTCCCAGCAATATGATGCTATCAGAGTGTTGGCTGTGCTTTTAATTAAGGGAGAGCACGCTAACATGTTGGGCAAATATACGTAATAAATCTATTTCTGTATTATCTGGAGAGCAGTATTGTAAGGGCTGAGATCTTGAAGCTAAATCTAGGCCTTTGTGATCTGTTCTGCACCCTGGTGTCTCGCCTGCCGTGGAAATGCTCTCTTTTAACAATGAAAAGGTTAGATATTCACCACGACTTCTGTTTTGTGCACTTTGTAGGAGGCCTGAAGTCATCAAGGTCTCATCACATTAAAGCTGCCACCACTCAGCCTTAGTGGCTGACATGTATTTTTGACACAGAGTAATCCAAGTATGGTTACAGCCCAGCAACAGCAGCTCCTGTTGTATTTTTGCCTCCTGCTGTCTACTTTTTCCCTTCCTGTTGTTTATTTTGAGGGACAGAAAAACAGGAAGAAAAAAAAAAAGACATTTCTGCTCAGCCAGTAGTAAAACTTCTTTTATGGGCTGGCCTTGTAGCCTAACACTACTGACACCAAGGATTTGAGAGAGGATCCTGGAGAAGCAATACAAGCAGCGCTCCCTCAACTGCTCTGGCTCATGACCCGAGGGAAGTGGCGAAGGAGCTCTCTTCATTTCTTTCCTGCCAGAAAAATGATTGGCTCAACACAGGTTCAAGGATGAGAGACACCAAGCCAGGGACAGAGAGGGACTTCACTTACTGAGAGGGGCTAGGAGGACAAAACAATTTCTCTTGCAAAGAGGGGCAAAAAAGCCTGAGAGCAAACATTATAATAGGACAGGAGAATATATCATTGACAAGCAGGCAGGCACCAGAACACAAAGTTATGACATATTTTTCCCCCAAGAAAATGTTTACAGTTCATGCCACATCTAAACCACTGCCACCATTGAATGAGGCTGAAAACAAAGCTGACTTAGTGGTTTCACATGCTTTTATATAACCCTATAATTTTTTTAAAGCGCTTTGTTTCATAAAATGAAATTATGTAGGCAATTAGTCTATACTGTGCACTAACCCCTGTTACGCCTTGGCTAGGAAAGGGAATTTAAAAGAACAGAATTATTTCATTTAAAAACAGGTTATTTTGTATGCCCTGCAAGTTTTTCATTAAAAAGTGTTACATTTATTATACAAATGAATTATTTCATTGTTCTTCCTCATGAATGCTTTGAAAGCATTTTAAAGAGGGCATTTACTTGGGTATATATATCCAGAGCCAAAAATTCTATCTGTCACTTGGGAAAATAGGTAAAGTAGAAGAGCATGGTGACTTGGAGTGGAGCTGAAGCCTTTTACACAGACAGTGAGGGCAGTTCTGGGCTGGAAACCCACTGAGAATCAGCTGGTCTAGTACTGTTTCACCATGTCTCTCTGAGAACCTGGCTTACGTACAACATGAACGGCCTGTTCAGGGAAAGAAGGCTAAGAACAGAACTGGAATGGACAAAAAAGCATCCTCATAGTCCAAAGTAATGGTCACCACTTCCTGTAACCTGCTTCTTCCTCAGATATGGAGATGCCAGATAGGAGACTCCCTGCATCTGGCAGACCTGGGGGAGGGTAGAGGAAATCAGTTTGAAGTGTTTGATCCTTAAAGGGCTCTGAAATATTTCAGCATCACAGTGGGATGTTTTGTTTTTCTTGTTGTTATTGTTATCTGGTCTTGTCACTGGCAAGAGTGATCTACCAAATCCAACAGGTCTGAGTAGAAATTGTTTAAATGGCAAGCAGAAGGTACCAGCTGACTCTGGGTTTCAGGCTTTCTCCTGGACCATGAAAAAGGAGTCGGAAATATCTGCTTCATCAGGGGAAGCAGTGCCTTCAGAGTTGCCTGGAATTCTTCGGTTTGCATAGCTTGATGCAACATTTAAAAGCGTCCCAATATATTTCTGCACTTTTTCAGAACTAGAGAAGGGGCTGCAGGGGAGCCTGTTAAAGAAGTTTAACCTCCTGGTCTAAATGCCAGTTATCATAGTGCCAGAAGACAGAAGTGAGAAAAAGATACATTGGATATATCACCATGAAGAATACACCACACTATGAAGACACCAAAGGCAGAGTTTTCTAGAGGAAAATATGAGGCTGTGAAGGATTGAGGAAAAGGAATCTGAGACCATTGTTGGTCTTCTGGCAAATCTTACCCAAACTTTAGGTTCACACAAAAGCTTGATACCAGAAAGTTATCTGAGTTTTGGAGCATGTTTATTTCCATTTCTCCTACACTAAACAGAACTCATAGGTAGCACTGTGCACTACTGCAAATTCTCCAAATGTGTAAGGTCCCCATGCCCAACATTTGCACTGCAGCATCAGAGGTACTGAGACTAATTCTGCTTGGGCTGAGATGCTGTCACAGCCTCTTGCAGATGCCAGGTCATTAAGCATGTGCTGGTGTCTGTCTTAGCACAGTACAATATTTGGGCTAATTTACAGCTACGTGCTTCCATTTCTGAAATATTCATTGGCTACGGCTGTTGTGCATAGAGTAGCAATACTGCAAGGATGCTTCTTCTAGGATAGTAAAATCAAAACAGAAAATAAAAGAATAGCTAAATTGCATACTGTTGCCAACCATGAATTAATAATCAAGAACTCAGATGTCTTTGACTTGTAGGAACAGGACAGAAATCACTCCAACTTATATTATTTCACCCAACATTTTTTTACCTTCAACACAGGCTACATTCTGTCTCCCAACACAGTTCTCTTCACCAGAAAACAGCTAAATTAGGTTCTCTTTGTACCACTCAATGTGCTGAAACTCTCGTTTTTCCTATATGCTTTTTATTCCATCAGGATAAGGTATATTAAACAAGCATTAATGAAAATGTTAATACTTTGCAAATACCTTTCATAAAACTTCAGATAAAGCATTAAATTATACACTTTTACTGAGCAATACAGGGTTTAACTTGCTCCACATGTTTTTCTAAGTACAGAAGAAGAAAACTATCCATGAAATAATAACACAGCAGAGTAGATCAGTTGGAAGGAATCAAAATGCATGGAGAGCTTCACAGGTTCAAGTTCTGTCAATGACACCTGACATTCCAGTAGCAAAATACACCTTGATAACAATAGGTGTCAGTGAAGGGCAGAGCTCTGAAGAGCTGCTCACTGAAACATTACCCATTGATTTTCCTCTTCAGCTTATAACTGCTTGCCTGTTTTCCTTAAACTTTTCCAAAGCGGAGCCTGTTTGTTTCCAGTTTGGTCAGAAATCACTGAGACTGATGAAACAGTAGGTGTTGATAGGCAATTCCTGCAAATCCCAACCATTTTTTCTGACAGTCTTTCAGATGTAGAGAAGTTCTACAAGGGAGAGAGGCAGGTGAGTAGGTGCCACTGCTGCCCAAGTGATACCAATGGTGGCAGGACTGAGCAAAGTGAGACTTCTTGCTTGCCCTTGTAGTCTTAAAAGCATTAGCAAAACTATCTGCATCACTGGGGTGACACAAGGCAGTGGCCTCATGCTGTAAACATGGAAACATACTTGCTGTTATTGTCTTAACTTTCCCTTTAGTAAGTTTTCACAGTCCCTATTGCAATCATAGGCAACCTTCTAGGCTGCTGTTTTCCAAGGTTTGACAGAAGCCAGATGCAGTTGGTAAACCTTATGATGTGGTCAGCAAGAAAATATGCAGAATCACGGTCCCCTAATGCTGGGCAATGTTATATACCACCAGGAGGTATGTTTTGCCAAGTTGGTCTATAAGCATATTTTCTGATTACAAAATAATCTCTTTGTAAAGATAAAACATTGTACAGGGTTGTGAGACATTCTGGTGGAGGGCCATATGCACCACAGAACTCAGCTGAGATAAGACTACAGCAAGAGCATTTGGAATGCACTTGCTTTGTGTCAAAGTGTACATATAAATTTCCTACTGTATTGGCTCTTTTTACTTGGAAAAGAAAAAGGCAAGAATCTGGGTTTTAATGGTGATGACTTTGCCTGAATCTCCTTTGCTTCCAAAGTTGCAGACTGAATCCAATGTTATTTTGAAGTATTTATGCAGATTTATGATAGGATCTTCAAATGAGTTTAAATTGCTGTTTGCTACTTCAACAGAAAACTCTGCCTTTTTGTTCTCAACTCTTACCTCACTTCTCATCCAAAAGGGGAAGGATGGAAATTAATTTATATGCATACCCTTCTTTCTCCTACAAATAGGTGTGAGCAGCACAAAGAGACCCCTAATTAGTAGCATGAAGAGCTGACAGAGCAGTGGCACAAACTATTCAGAACTGTTCAGGACTTCTGGCTACCCATCTGAATGCTCCCCAGCCCACAGAAAACCTCTTCACCATTCAGGTGGCTCCATGGCTTGCATTATTCCCCAACTTGTCATCAGAGAAAAATTCCTCACAAAGTAGTACTTCTCTGCAATTCCCCAAAATCAAGCCCGAGCTAATAAGGCACAATTCTGCCCAGAGTAAAAAATTGTTCCAAAGGAGAGGCGTATGCAAGTCAATGAACATGGCTAAACCCATGGTTCAAAAAGGTTCCTGTTAGGTGGTTTATGGCATGTAAACAGGCATTGTAGATATTTCAAGAAAAAGTCTTGACTGGTTTCATTTCTGGTGATCTCTTAAGGACTGATTATAAAAAACAGGAGCATGCCCAAAGATTCACATGAATTCTTCAAACATGAAAAAAAAATACTTTAGTGCTATTCAAGAACTGCTCAGCAATAGCCAAACAGTCTTCTAGTCATAAATCCAAAACGCAGCATCATATGGATACAGAATCTGAGGATAAGAAGAACCACTGTAATGACTGCAATATCATTATTAATGCACCCCAATATTATGCATCTTGGAACATTAAGACTCAACCTTAGGGCTCTTCTGTTATGCCTGACTGTCCACAGCAGTTCCCAGTGAACTATTTCAGGATCTACATACTGCCAGAGCATGAAGGCTGCCTGCCCATGTCCCATTTTTCTAGCTAGTAACATTCCAGTGAGGAGCTGTTAACTCAATGCAGTCTGGTACTGCAGTTCTGGGTTGCTGAGGCAGTCAGCATTGTGTCTGCTTCCACCCAGAAAGTAGCCATCATGGAACAGATGCAGTAAGGCTTCTGTTTTTACCTCAAATCCAAGCAAAAAATAACCTTTAGCATGCCATTTTTATGTCAAGGAAGAATAATCAAATCTACTTATTTTTGCCAAACCCATGCTCACAGGATTTTCTGGATATAAAGTTTTCAGAAGTCTTAGTGAAATATTGGGGTAACACAGAAATGGGAACCGAGCTGCAGAGACTGCATTAAGAAGATGACACTACTATCTTGTGTCTGAGACTGTCTTAGATTACCATAATTGGTATCTGTTACTGTCTTTTTGAATGCTACCAGACATTCCTACTTGTACCAAATATGCTGCAGGAGATGCAGAACACATACAGCTCTCTTTACTGTGCTAAAATAGCAATTAAATACCAACAGCAAGATTTACATTAACCACCTCCTGAATGTAAGGACAGCAGTGTTGGGTTCCAGATTTTCTACTGATGTTGCTGAATATTTCCTCAGTTCTCTTCTATTGCTGTTTTCCTATGCAATCTGAAGAGAGGACAAAAAATAAGTAAGAGGGAAACAGCATCCTTCTTTAAAGTCTGTGACTTGCAGAAATGTAGGCTACTAGAAATACCCTTGTCTCACTCAGTGCTGCATATATGAGTATCTTTTTATCAACTGGAAAATCTACCTAAAGGTTGTTCACAGCTTGTTGGACTTGATCAAATTTGTTGAAAGGGAGAATTATCCTGGCCTGGCAGACAGTGAATAGTTGGACAGAATCTGCTTACTTTATCTGTGAAGTGAAGGCTTAGTTCTTGATCATTTCTATATACAACTGCATACAAGGTATCTATGAACAATCCAATATGCTGGTTTTGAGGCCAGAAAAATACAGTGCTCCTTATTAGTCTCAACAATTTCACAGACAGAACAGAGACAGTCCAAACAAGAACCATGAAATACCACAGCCATGATAGGCAACATTTTCATTCCCAGTCTCATTACTTGCACACACAGTCATCACCAAACCTTGTAACTACCCACAACACAGTAACAGTGCTCCCCAAAAAGGCTCTTAAACTCTTCTTTTCACCGTGCTTGCTCAGGGCTCCAGTAAAGACTCATCAACTTCAATGATTTTAACTCAGGTGTCAGCAAACCAGGCATGTAATTAAGGGAACACATGAGTTATTTTTTCTTTCTTTTTATGTACAGATTCCTTTTCCGACCTCATTTTGTCTGCTTTACTGTAAACACTTAAATTCAAAATAGTGCTTTCCAGAAAGTTCAAATTCAATTCTAGAAAATTAGAAACACCAATAAGCACAGAACAAATTAGTGTTTCTTTAAGTGAATATCAAAAAAGGATAAAATATGCCTAAAGGCTAAACTTCCACATTTTTTATGTGGAAAGTCTGATATGATATCAAATTAAATAGGTGAAAAAGGATCCCCTGAATTTAGTGTTTGTAATAGGTCAGACCTATGACATAATTAGTCAAAATGCTAATGAGAATACCTCAATGTCACTGCCACTTATAAAGGCTACTGAAAAAATGAACAGAAAATAGCTTCTGCTATCAGTGCTTGCTTTTAATATTGATGACAGTTTGAATTTCTGTTTTTCTGTTTTTCAATAGTGAGCCCTTATGGCAGGTGTTGAGGCTACCACTGAGGCCCAGGAAGGCTCGGTAGGTCCCAAGGGATCTAAGGGACCATGGTGGAGGGTTTCTCAGGTTTGAAAAAATCCTCCCCTTCCCTCTGGAGGATAACAGTTTCTTCCACATGATTTTTATGTTCTTGTTATGTTAATTGTACCCCCATGATTGGACTATTTGTTCTCCACCCCTTACGCATACGTATTCACATCTAGAAGCTTCTATGTTACTCGATATCCCATTGGTTGTAGTTCTCTCTCTCCTCCCCTTCCCTCCCCTCATTGGATTGTTTAAGCTTGTCCCACCTTCTCTCCTCCCCTGGACTCTTGTCTGATTGGTTGTTTATTGTAGTATAAAAGTCCGTGTTCTCCAGTATTCTGGCTCTTCTGTCCCTGGACCCATTCGAGTGAAGAACTGTTGATAAACTCCTCGGATATCCACACAGAAGATCCCTCCCTTTTTCTTTACCCCTGAACCTGCTGGGATTGGTCTCTGTGCCCATCTACAGAGTGAGCAGAGTGCCACAGCAGGAGCTAAAGCAGCCCCACCAGAGCAGCTCCCCGAGGGACACTTCTGGGACACGCTGCCACCGAGACAGTCCCCGCACAGGCAATAAGCCCTTACTTTAGAGCATGTCTTCTGCATTTTATCTTTGCTTAAAATGTCATTAGCAGATGTAATTTTGCAAGAGGTTGGTAATAATACAAAAGAAATTGGGAAAGTAGGCTTTTCTCGTGAAAAAAAATAAGAAGTCCATCCACCTTTGGCTGGAGCCTGGATATGAGAATAGTTACACTTGGAATTGCAGCACTGATCCATGAATCCCCACAGCCATCCTATGAAACCGTGTATCACCTCAGTATTTTCTGTTAAAAAATTCTGCTATAAAGGAGAATACCAGATCATGGGAGTTCTGACAGCTGACACTGCTGGCAATTCTTTTAAAATTAAAATCTAACTGCTGCTGTTGACATATTCATAACTGAAAACTTAGTCATGTTTCTTCTTTTTACTGGGATTTAGGAAAGTCAGGATTACTTTTGCAAGACACAGTACAAATGACAAATGTTGCACTCCCTTCAGTGTATGCATGCCTTTAATTAACTATATCCCATCGAAACTTCCGAACACTGCTATTGACACTTGGTGTCGCTTGTGAAGATAAACAGACATCAGTTTTAAAGTGGGGATCCAGCAGACAGTGGTCTGGAAGTAGAAACATCCCTTTCTTTATGTGAACTCTTTTGGTAATTCTGGCTATGAATATACAGCCAAAGGCTGTAGAACTTCGGGAAAACTGGTCCGTGAAGTGGTCTTTCCTACTTCTGACTATGCTCTCCATCTCTCTCCAGGAGACCTGGCTTGCACTTTACATTCACCAGCTGTATGGTTAGTTATGAAGGAGGATGGATTTCCTGATTTCAGACACTGTTTGGAGGTGCCTACCTCCACATAGTTTGACTTGGATTTCTTATATTGTAATATCTAGATGCAGATGCACTTCAGAAGAAAAAGATCACTGATCTAAAATCCACAAGCATTTTCAGCATCTTACCTGTTTCCAAGACTGAATGAAAATT
Organism: Eopsaltria australis; assembly: GCA_034509425.1. NCBI lineage: Eukaryota > Metazoa > Chordata > Aves > Passeriformes > Petroicidae > Eopsaltria > Eopsaltria australis. The sequence continues at coordinate 59,309 of JAVTVJ010000208.1, forward strand.
TGTGGGTCCCTGCAGCTGAAAATTTTGCCTTCAGTCCAATATTTCTGTCTTTTTAGAAAATGAATATCATATCCTTGCATTTTTGTCTCCATTATGCTTCAGAACATGCTTTGAAACACCCATCTGGGCTGTAGGGTGGCTGAGCTCAGTTTTCAGAGTGAGGTATTACTGAAAGTTTAAAACAATATTATCCTGAAGCAATGTCCCTATTTTCTGTAACAGCTTCTTCTGACCTGACTTCAGTTTCTATCCACCAGTTACATTTGATCTGGATAAAAACCAATCTTTTTCTAACTTCTCCTTTCCCTCTCTAAATTGACAAAGTTCTTCCTGTACTTCACATAGGAAAGGACCAACTCTCTTTCCAGACAGAAGATGTCTTTGATAATATGTTTGTACTTATGACAATTCTGACTTTAAAGTTGGTTAAAACACAGTTTAAAAAACTAGCAAAAATATTCAGTTTATGATACACATGATAGTGATGAGAAACTCAGTAGATATTGAAAGTGAAAAATAAATCATTAATTTTTGTCAGAAATAATTATCCATAGCATGCAAGGGCTTGATTTTACTATGCAATATTTATTTGCTTTGTGAACATTCATTTTAATATGTCATTACATTATCTGCACTGTTTTCATTAAATGTTGTTATGATATATTTATTTGAGGGTAAAAAAATCTTGAGCTGATGTAGTCACACAGTAAAGCACAACTGAATTTTTTTCCTGGGGGAAAAAATTAAATATCAATTGCAAAGTAAACCTTTACTATATGGAAAAACAAAAAAGTTGGCCACACAATATGTCCTGTGTAAAATAGCTGATTTGTTTTACAGTTTGTTTCTAAAAGGAAAGTGTAAGTTTCTTTTACAAGAAAAGAAGGTTTATTGTGTTCACTATTTTTACCTTCAAAGATGCTTTCAACATGATCTAAAAGATTGCCCTTTTTGCAGCTTGTCATGCTCCAATTTGCCACTACGAGAAGGATAACACAACAATCAACTTTTGTGGAACAGTGGCACAAGGCACAGGTAAATCCTGTGCTTCCTCTGCTATTTCAGAGTAACATTGCATTTCAAACTGTATCAATATGTAACTGTAAAAATGTGTAACCCTGTGTAGGTCCTGACTTCACAGAGCACATGTGCTACTTTTGAAGTATGTCCCTAAATAGTTGGGTGGAATTGGCAATGCTGATGGCTGTAGTTGTATTAACTTAAGCCCCCATCTTCCCTAGTGAGGGAGAATTCCAAATACCATAAGAACTAGGTTCTAACATGAGCTGGCAGAGGAGATCCTACTTCTCTTATGACTATATATCAGACAATACAGGCTGTACGGATATACCCTCTAAAACTTGGTAACAGGGTCTTACTCTGTCCAGCCCCTCCTGCAGAGGGGGTTGGCTGTTAAAAGGTAATAACCTCTAGGGAGTTTCAGCAAGCTGTTTTAACAGTTCTGCACAGCAAAATATTTCCTTGTCCTTCTTTTATATGGTTTAGCATTGGGTTTGGGGGCACTTTTTTTTCTCTCTTTTGTCACCCTTCCCATTATTCTGCTTTGCAGGCACAATCAGACCATGAGATGAGGCATACTAACCCTTTTTTTCTAAGTTCAAATATTTTTAATATCTTCTTCAGGACAGCAGAAATGGTCTAGAAATGGGCTTTTACATCCAACACAGTTTTTTCCTTATTTCTTTAAACATTGTACTTTGAAATGTATTTGGGCTTTTTTCACCACTTCCACCCAGTAAGTCAGTTTGATGCTTACTACCTCCCTTGGTGGGGCAGAGAATGTGTGATAACAGTAGTAGCAGAATTCCAAACTTAAAATAATCATTTATGGAATATTTTAAGGTGATAGAAGAAATGCTGTAATGAATTGGTGAAACAAATAAATGTGTTGAGACAATCAGCTGGGGCAAAACGTGTCCTGTGGGGAGCAGCTGAGGGAGGTGAGGGTGTTTAGTCTGGAAATAAAGGAGGCTCAGGTGGAACCTTATCACTCTCTACAGCTGCCTGAAAGAAGGCTGTAGCCAGGTGGGGGTTGGTCTCTTCTGACATGTCTTAAATGAAAGGATGAGGGGAAGAGGGTTTAAGTTGTGCTAGGGGGGGTTCAGGTTAGATACTAGAAAATGTGTTTTCACTGAAAAAGTGGCTAGGCATTGGAATAACTTACCTAGGGAGGTGGTGGAGTTTTCAAAAGGTCTCTGGATGTGGCACTTGGGGGTATGGTTTAGGACTGATTATGGTGGTGTTAGGTGGAAGATTAGACTGGATGATCTTGAAGAGCTCTTCCAACCTTGGCAACTCTCCAACCTTGGCAATCCTGTGATTCTGTGGTTAATTTATAATTATGGCAAACGAAGAAGAATTGAGTGAATGAATCTCTGTGACATGGTTTCAGCCTACTGATGGTTAGGTGGGGAGCACAGTAGTCTGGAGGATTATCAGGAAAGGAAAGAGAACCTAACATTCCATAACTATCACAGGAAGTACTCAGTCTAAGAACTGGAAAATGCCAAAGTATTGAGAAGTGACAATAGACACACTGAGATATCAAAAAGTTGTATGTGGGAGTGGATTTTCTGAGTGGAGAGAGTGGATAACAAATAATTGAAAATTAAATCACAATATGACAAAAGGAAGTATAAGCAAGAATTGATTTTTTTAATAATTGTTGAGTAGAAAAATATACAGTAATGGGACAAAAGACACTGAATCTTTGTGGAGATGGGTATATAACCACAAGGACCAAGGTGAGAGTCATGTCCCTGAAGAAATCTGTATCCTGCTCTGTGGGCTGGTACTCAGCCCCCTCCAGAAGAGCAGCTGCGCCAGCCATGGAACTGTCCATGGTCCTTGTAAGAACCTCCCTGAGGCCACTTTCATTCACATGCACAACCAGAAATCTGTGATTAACCCCTCAACTGGATTGGTTTCCTTCTTCTGATCAGAGCTGGATATAAGTTGCGGACATTTTCTTCTGAAATTTTATCTGCCAGTTTTGATACCAGGTTCTTTCTTGTGACCAAAACATCACTCTTAAATAAAATAAGAGGAAGCACATTCTCGGTAGAGAAAAGAAAAGATACACTTGAAAAGTTTCTTCTTTTTTTTTTTTCTTTTTTCTAGCAATTTAATTTTGGTTCCAAGACCTTTGTTTTTTTTGTTGAAGGAGGACTGTTTAGGGGCAATGGCAGTTTCTCAAATTAAGCAGCTTACTCTTAATAAGAAACATGGACTAAAGGTGAAAAACAATGGAGAACTTTTGGTTTTCTAAGCTTTGTGCTTTCATTTTTACTAAGCTATATTCTAGAAAACATATTTTACTAAGAGGGTGCATTGCAGTTTTTGCATTTATTGCATTGATTTAATCCGTTCAAGTCTCTTTTTATTTCTTTCAATTCCTTTCAAAACACAGACTCTAAAAAGTGTAATTTTGTCAATATTGTTGCGTACCAAAAAAGAAAACTAAAGCATATTACATGAAATAGAAATAGGATGTTGCTTCTAAAAATGCTTAAAAGTAAATAACCTATGCAGGATGGCACAGGGCTATCCTATCATACAGTTCGACAACTTTAAAGAGACCAGTAACAAGTTATTCAAAGCTGACATGTAGCACAGGGCTCTGTACAGATCTTCAGTCTACATTTGGGTTGCTTTCATCTTCCTTTCAGCAAGCTCCATCTGAAAACAATCTTGATAGAGTCGCATGAGTAAGGAAGTACATGCTGTCTTTTCATCCGAAGCAGAACCTTTAAGGCGTGCAGGAGTTATAAAAATAGGGTTAAAATTAAATGGTGTAAGCTGGAATTCCAACAGTGAGATCCTGAGTGAGTAAAACCTAGATGTATTTTACTCATCTCAGTGCCCAGTGGGGAATCTTATAAAAGATCAAAGAGGCAGGGACCACCTTCCAACAGACTCACCCATTTCTAATTCAAACACATAGCTAGAACAAGATGTTTTACAATCCACATTGGATGTCCTGCAATGAAAAGGAACACCTAGGATTCATAATCAGGGCCCTTGAATCTAGTTGTTGACCTTGCTAGAACCACAACCTCAGGAAGACCAAGCGGCACCATAAATGATTGATCGATCATATCTGTTTACATTCACAGGATGCATTTTGGTTTTTCTTACTGAGTTACATTTGATATTACTTCTTTCATTTGATCTCTTATGCTTCAGCAACTGTCATAGCTCTAAATTTACAGTATTCAGCCTTTCATTTGTGTCTTAGTCATTGATCAAGTACAGAAAATTAATTCTTTTTAACTCTTGACACTGAAAATTCCTCTATATATGATCCTAGCACAGAGAAAGGACTACCGATTTTCACTTTCAACTAAGTCACACAGTGAAGTAGCATCTTCAAGGACCTATACAGCCAAAGAACAGTACAAAGGACTCTACTAAGATTATTTCCTTAGATGTTCTAGGATCTAATCGTCTTTTCAAGGAACTCTAGAGTGCAGATTTAATATTAACTTTTCTAAGATTACTGATTGTGGATTTTATTTCCACCTGCCTTTTCAATTCTTATAGTTAGTTTCAAACATTTAGAGGAAAATTTTTCTTGTATGTTGAAATACTATCCATATGTTCACTCCACTTTTGTTTACAAGTGTAATTTCTTGACAACTAGCAGTTGCTTGCTACTTGACAAAACTTGGGAAGTTCAGTTCCAAAGAGTTTTCCTGAAAAAAGTACTCATTCCTAATTTAAATTACATGTATTCATTCTTATAGTGTTATTTAATGTTCTCAGGTTTAGATATTTTGTTGCTTTTGGCTGGTTGGTTGGTGGGTTATTTGTGGTTTTTTACCCACTATAACATAGACAAACTTAAACATAAAGTATTATTGTCTTTTCCTTCTCAAGCATTATCTCCACCAGCTTCTGTAGTGATAGAATATAATTTGAATAAGCTATCAATAATGAATATTATGTTTAGACCTTCAAAGGTTAAAGGACTTTTATTCCATTTGTACATTTTAATTTTAATACTGTCATTGTGGTGGTTCTTTTCTGTGGTTTTTGGTTGTGCTGCAGACCTACCATGTTGAATTTATACACCTCTTTTAGACATGTATCTCCACTTGCATGCCTCAAGAGTGTGCCTTTATGCTCAGAATTAACACAAACTGTCTATGCGTAGACTGGTTCACAAAAGTCTGTTCTGTAGCAAAAATGTGTTTTCTCCCTTGCATTCGAATAAGTAATGGTAGAATTGCTTCCCAATTTACTATGCCTCTATATAATTTTGTTGTTAAAGACTGCTTTAGGATCTGTCTGCTGTTCAAGTTGTTATAAAACTTCACTTCTTCAAGTCTTGGAATAATGACATTCACAAGGCTTATGTTTATTCTGAATAATCAAATGAGTTATACCTTGATTAAACATTACTTATACCTACCGATGACTAAAGAACAGGAGAAGAACATCTGATATTCAGAATTGCTGGCTACAACTGGAGGTGTTTATGAGATACACACACAGACACCATTTCATCTTTTCAGCTGCAGAAATCTAAGAAGTCCAGGAAAAAAAGACACAGGAGCATAAACAACTTGTAATTCTATTCTGAAGTTATCATCCATAGCATGAATGAGAAAGAGTAATCTCTCTTGGGTGAACTTGAAATGTTAACCAGGAGAATTTACTCCCAAAGTGTTTTGCAGGTATTTATGGTCCCTTATCAGCAAACCCCACAATTTGTGAATCTTACACTATGGCTACTCGTGCAGTATTTTACATATGTTGTTCAGACACATCTCAACTGTTCCTAGTCATTTGTGATATAAATTAAGGAGGTGATACCATGCTAGAACAAGCAGCCAGTCAGGGAAACAGAGTTCTGCTATTTCAAAAGTCCTGGGGCAAGCAAGTTCTTGTGTGCACATGAATTCCATGGATTAACCCTGGCAAATCACCTGGAGCAGAAATACAGCAAGTCCAACAAATAGTTTTCTTTGGACAAAATCTGCACAATTTTTATGTGTTTTCACAAACATGTTAATACTGCACCTGAAAGAGATACAGCATATCCAGTGATTCTAAATATCTTCAAATATAAGGTCAAAGTCCATCCAAGTAATATATGCAGTTAAAAAAAAACACTTTACTTTGCAGCAGCATAGCATTTTACCAGTTCATGTAGGGATGTAGAGCTGTAATTTATATGTCATGTACACTAAATACTAGAAGAAATCTTAGCCCACTGTTCTTTTTTGACCAAATTTTAGAAAAGATTTGGCCAAAATTCTCTATAAAATTGATAATGTCATATTCCTGTCCACCCTGTATTTGTGCAGCACTCAGCAGCTACTTCTTGTTTTGATTTGAAAAAACCTTTAAGATCATCAAGCCCAACTATAAACCTAACACTGCATCCACCACTAAGCCATGTTCCTAAGCACCACATGTACACATCTTCTAAATACTTCCAGGGCTGGTGACTCAACCACTTGCCTGGACAGCCTGTAATCCTCCATTTAAAGCTGTGTTACCAGTTAAGTGCAGTGAATCTAAGATCGTTTACAGAAAAATGGTGGATATTTTTTTCCATCATGAGCAATTTTTACTATTCTGTAATAGAAAGGAAAATCAGTTCAAAAAGAGAAGCAATCTATCAGCAAAGGGAATCCTGAGACATTGAGCAAGGCATTCTAAAAGACGGAAGAAAACCTGTAATATTTTTATTAATAGATTATAAAGGAAAATTACTCCAGTTAAGAGTATTTGTATTTTTTGTATTTTTGCTAAAATGGAAGCATCCTTCAATGTGTTACAAAGCATATTGTACGGCTGGAGTTTTGTAAGGTTCCACTGATTCTTGTGTGACTAGCCTACATCATTTAGAAATATAAGAGCATTACATAACAGAAAGAGGAAAGATAAATAAGGGACATCGGTGTTCAGAAAGCTTTTCATGTTCAAACGAAGAGTTTAACAAGTGCACATTGTAATTCAAAGGATTTTTGTCTTTAGTCCATTGTAATGATGGAGTGTGCCACTGAAGTTGAAGGAATTACAGAATACGCAAATCTAGTCTCTTCCAGGTTTGAGGTTTCCTTTTTTTCAGGCCTATCATTTCAGATTAATGTCAGACATAACTATGGAAGGAGGTATGTTCACTTTCTTGTTGAATTCTAAAAGTCTATCTTAATTCTTACCTGAAACACTTCCCCTCACCTTTGAAATGTCACATACAATTATAAATTACTTTCTTACAGGGAAAATATCCAGGGACATTCCCTTCAGAACTTGTAATATAAATCCAGATAACATAATGAGAACTTTGTATGTGTAACAAAGGAACCTGTCTGAACAAGAAGCTTTTGAAAAGCTATGCTGTTGAAAACAGCTCACGGTTTGGAATGAACTGAGCAAACAGAGAAGATACTTTAAAAGAGGGCTTTCCAATATATCAGAAATAGTAGGTTTGCCAAGGAGGAATCAGTTTTGCCTACAAAATGTTGATAATTATATCTCAGTCTGTGCTATGTCTACGTGTGTTCTATACAAAGAAAGAAAAAAGTGGTTCTGAGTAACAGTAGTAGAAACCATAAATATACACTTCTGGGAAAAAATCAGCACACCAGAACTGGACTGTGCTATAACCGTGAATGGAAGGTATAAGAGAAAAAAATTTTTTGGCTAATTTAAACCTGAGTTAAGACTTGCACTCTGTAGTCTCTCCATAATGGAAAAAGTCAGTTACATTGCAAAAACAATTTTTGGTACACCATTAGTATCTACTCAAATGACATGAAGCAAATTTTAGTTGTCTCAGGTGTTCAAAACAGTGTTCACATCTTTGAAGGCATTCTTCTTAGTAAACCAGCCATTTCCAGCTCACTATTTGCCCCATTTCTTCAGGCTTAGTTAATGAAGGTCTCATGCACAATAAATATCCACGTATTAATATAGCACCTGACAATGCTTCAGGATTGATTTATGGAATTAAAAGAATTGTTATTTTATGAGCACCAAAATGAAAGACTGCTGTCCCTACAAAGGTAGTATTGCAAAAATAACATTTGCAACTCCTTTTCTCCTAATGTCTTGTAAGGAGAAAAGCTACAAACTCTGCCCCTATTTCCCCTTTTGCTCTCAGCATAGGACAATAGAAACTCCAGTTGGTCATTGCAGAGCTTATTCTCCTTTTGAAAATGCTGCCATACAATAGAACAGGATCTGAAGAGACAGAGGTTCTTTGCACCTTTGGGCATTCAGAGAAGAAGGGGAATTAGATAACATCTGTTTCATGGTCTGCACAGATTTTTCTCTTTCCAATGGATACTGTTATGCTCACAAGAGAAGCACTTAAACAATTTCCATGCAGCTGGATGGATTGTTTCATGTAATTCCATGTCATCCTGGCACCCAACCCAATTGTCATTCTGACATGACAAAGCAGATGCCCCAAGTTTCATATGTGATGAAACCTTTTTCAGCAGCTGTGAATCAAATGCTTACAAGAAAAGTAAGTCTAATAAGTGCCTCCAGGTTATTTTCAAATTAAGACATTCAAATCAAATGGTTTCAATATTGTCAATCTTTGCACAAGTAACTGATTTCAATACAGGCTGAAAGGATTTCCTCGTGCATTCAAGAGCACATTGGGATGGTAGAAGTGTCCTAAAAGAAACCAGAGTTCAAGTATCAATAACTGCTGCCTCTTTTCAAAATACAATATTCTATCTAGGGCTAGCAACTAAATAGCGAAAAAAAGATCAGGTGAAAAAATGGTCCCTAGTTAATTGCATTGTCTAGATTTACTGCTTCTAGCCTGAACTCTCACACTGCCCACCTGCAGTCATTTACTTCTAGCTGTGTACATTTTCATCAGACAGTGGTATGTCCTCTTGTACACACAAACACTGCAGTCCAACAGCTTCTAAACTCTCTGTTTGGGACTTTTGTGGCCAGGAAAGAAAACACCAGAAAATACTGAAGCATTTATCAGCAAGGATTGCATGGAACCTTCCTGTTAATCAGTCAGTGGAGAGACATGAACCACGTGCCAGGTCTTCCTGAGAGAGACTTGTTCATCATTTCTTCAAAAATACACTAAAGGAAAGTCATACAACTAATTCAGCTAAATATAAAAAAGTTTTTCAGTTAGTAGCCACGTATCAGCACTGAATTTCAGAATCATAAATTTACACTGCATAGGTCTCTTTGAAAATGTGTGTTGAAAAGTACTGTCAATGAACACAGGAGACATAGCGTTGAATGAGAGTAAGAATCTCTCTCTTTGGTGGAAGTCATGCAGACCTTTTCCTCAGAAGTGAGGCTAGTGATTGCCTGGGCAATTAGAAAAAAAATTAATTCCATTCTAATTTTCTAAGATTTGCTGTTATTTTAACATTAGAAAATACAAGCATGGGAAAAGAATTTGCAATTATATATATTCAACTCTATATACATGAAGATATGGAAGAGTGGTGATTTTGACTGTGGTGGAGTTAATTTCCTTCACAGTGGCTTGTATGGGGCTGTGTTTTGGATTTGTGCTGAACACAGGGTTGATAACACAGGAATGTTTTTGTTATTGCTGAGCAGTGCTTACACAGCATCAAGGCTTTTTCTGCTTCTCAGGACACCCCACCAGCACGAAGGGTGTGGGTGCCCAAGATTTTGGGAGGAGAGGAGACACAGCTGGGACAGCTGACCCAACTGACAAAGGGATATTCCACATCATATAACACTATTCCAGCATATAAAACTGGGGGAGGAAGACTGGGAGTCTTGAAACAAAGAGGATATGCTTAATTACACTAGTCAGTGTTGTATCTGACAAATGCTATGTAAGAATATAAACACATGATGCATAGGTCAGAAAAAGATGGTAACCTGTTGTGGTTTAAGATACTCAGGTTGAGTACATACTGTGAAAGATGGGGACTTTTTCAAAGCAGGCTCAAAGATCTCATGAACCTTGTGTCAAAAATGGGGGGGGGGGGGAAATGTCCAAACTCTAGAGAACTGCAGAACAAACTTCAATGGTATTCACTTCAACCCTGCTGAGTGAATGTTTTTTAGGATTTGGTATTGCAAATGTTCTGCAAAAAAACCCAGGATTCTACATGTGGAAATACATTTGATTGGAAAGGAAGTATTGGTCTTATAGTTTATCACCGAGAAGGAGAGAATGTTGTTACTTGGGCTGCAGAACACAGTAGATGCCACTGATGTTTTTGTTGTTGTTACCATATGCTTTGGATGATGATATGACTAACTCTGAAGTCACAACTAACTTCTCTAATTCCTCACAAAGGATAATAAAATGTAATTGCACCCTACATCATTATATAAGGAGAAAGACAGCACTTCTGTGCCCATTTGTTTACTTCTTCTGGTTGCTTATGGGCTCTGTTTTTCCAGTTCTTGTAAGTACACTGCAGTAGAAACTGAGAGAAACTATTGCATCTCTGGTATAAGCTGAGGTTTTAAGACTTGCCAGAAGTCACATGGTTCACAGATGACAAGTTAAATTATTGGGTGAATTATGTGCAACCACTAATAACTTTAAATGCAACTACAAAATGAAAACTAATCTGAGGTTAAAAATATGGGGTTTTTTACCATAATGTAGCAAGTAAAAGTTCTGGCTTTTAAAAATTTTTTTTTCATTTATTCTTTTTTTCTCAATGTTTCTTCAAAATAAGTAGATTCACTTTGTAATCTACTCAAGGCAGGGAAATTTTAAGCATGGATTGTTGTTCTTCAGTACTACGTCATAGGAATTACTGAGAGACACATTTTACTCATCATTATTCAGGCATTCAAAGTAAATTATTATAATGTTCCATTTCAGTCATAAAACATACGCCTTTATTTATGGGCATCTTAAGCCGTGTTGCGTACTGCAAGATTTTGGGGTACTGATCTTCAATCTTGCTGACAATGCAATCTGTAATCATGGCAATTAGGGAAACAAACACTAAGAGAGTTCAGGGATCATAATTTCAAAAAATATATTTTTAACTTCATTTTGTAGACTCTTGTAAATAATTTTAGTATTTACAAAATTCCATGTCTCATCATAAAACAATGATATGTTGAAAATACTGCCATGTCACTTACGCTCAACTTCTAGAAAAAAATTGTTCCAGATTAAAGGCAAATGGTTTATCAAAACCTTTCATGTCTTTAACACCTCAGAACTTATATGAATAGAAGTTGATAGGTGCCAGGAGTGATGCCAGAGTGTCCTAGCATCTAAACAGAGCTATTCCTCTGGTGAGCTGCTACACAGATCTTGAAACCTGGTGATATCCTCTGTGCACGCACAGACCGGCTATGCCACGGATTTAATGTGAACATGATTACTCCCTGTGTAATGCTTGTGGAATAGGTCTGGTGCTTTTCAGAATCATCAGTCTGTCTATGAAAAGTGTAAAGGCATGTACTATTAAGAAAATCCCAGGTAAAATTATGGCAAAGCCTAGCCAGGAACTAATCTTGGTCATAAGGACTATCAATGTCACTGCTTGTAGAGGAAAACTTCTATGTTCCGTGGGAAATGACAGAGATTTTGTGCCACAAACTCTACAGGAAGGAGATTTGGAGCACAGCTGTGTGTTCACGATTTCCACTCATGATAATCTTCCAAGAGTTTCATGTTCACAGAATTGCAGGATCACAGAAGGGTTCAAGTTGGAGGTCGTCTTGTTTAACACCCCTACTCAAACAGAGTCACTCACAGTAAGTTGCCCATGATTGTGTCCAGATGGCTTTTGAGTATCTCCAAGGATAAAGACTCCTCAGCCTCTGTGGAGAACCTATGCCAGTGCTCAGCTCGGTCACCCTCATGGCAAAAATGTGTTTTCTGACATTCAGACAACACCTCTTGTGTTTCAGTTTGTGCCCAGAGCCTCTGGTCCTGTCACTGGGCACCACTGAAAGAGTCTGCCTCCCTCAGTTTTGCACCTTCCCTTCAGGCATTTATACACATCAACAAGATTCCCTCCTGAGCCTTCTCTTCTCTAGGCTAGGCAAGCCGTCTTGCTAAGCAGAATCTTGTCCAAGGTATCAGCAGTTTCTTTACAGTAAGGGCACTTCTCTGGCTCATGTTCATCTTGGGGCCCACCAGTACCAACAGATCATTTTCTGCTGAGGTGCTTTCCAGCTGAATGTCCCCCAGCATATATTCATGCACAGGATTGTTCCTCCCAGGCACAGGACTCTGCACTTATTTTTTAAATTTATAAGGTTCCTGTCAGCCTATTTCTTCAGTCTATGAAGGTCTCTCTGAGTGGCACCATGCTTCTCTGGCCTGTCAGGTACTTGTCCCAGTTTTGTGACATCGGAAAACTTGCTTAGGGCACACTCTGATCATACAGATCATTAATCAAGGTGTTAAACAAGACTGGAACCTGTACTGATCCTTGGGGTACACGACTAGTGGTGCTGGGAGCCTAACTGGACTTTGTATCACTCTGTATTGCCAGCTTGGCAATGAAGACAGAAAGCAGGGGGATAAAAAGTTGTCATATTCATTTTCACTATAGCACTGGAGAAAAGGTGGTATCTTGTCTCAGCTACAGCATTAGACACAAAGCTGCCTGAAGCAGAGTGTATTAAAGCTTCTGCAGAGACCATGAGCATAAATTATTTTCTTTCTAAATTACTTTTATTCTTTGGAGTTTCAAAACTGTTGTTCCACTCCAAGGACATTGGAAAAGCCAGCATCCAGTAATTCTCCTGGTGGTGTCAAAATAAGTGCAGTATCATATTACAGCTGTATCCTTTCCTATGTGCCTAGAAGTCCTTGCAGAGAAAGATGGGCAGTGGTCCTGCTTGGGGCAGGTCCATGTGGCTAGAGCGTGTGTATGTAGACAGTGAATGTGAGGCCTCACTGAAATCAATGTATCCTCTTGAGGGTCTCCAGTTTCAGAAAATGGGACTTCAATACTGAACCCTGAAGGAAAGGCTCTATGTTTGTATATGCAGGGCAGTGATCTTTGTTACATAAAAAGCTAGAGGAAATCTCACCAGCAATAAAATTCATTTAAATGATTAACAAATACAGAAATACTGTTGTCACTTCCATGTTCAAATTTTGTGTAGTTTATCCAACATTACAAAAAGATGCAGAGACAGAGCAAAAAATTTCCCCAGGCACTGATCTTAGAGGGATATAAGAACATGCTTAATTAAGGACTCTGAGTAACTCATCGTGCATTAAAATGAAGTATATGTTTAAGACTACGTTACGACATCCTGGGGCAGAAGACCATTCTTCCTCAAATGATCCAGAGAGGTTAGAGGGAATGTGGAAAAAAACAAACTGTGTATTTTCCCCTTACTTTGTAATCACATTCGTGCATTGGTTTTGTTGGAATTAGATACTGTATGAAAAAAGAAAGGAGACGGTAAATTGACAATAAAAATGTATGTCTCCAAAACTGATGGAGTAAAAGGGGTATGATATCACTGGCAAGTCAGTCTTATTGCATACAAGCAGACAGAATGCAAACATTACAAAGACAAGAAACTTTCTCCTACCAGGAAGTGCTGTCTGGCTGCCTCTCCTCTTAACACTATTGATTATGCTCCCCAAAGGTCATAAATTACTGGAAGAGTTATTTTTAAGAATATTTGCTGAGCCTGACCTGTCAAGAGAGGTTAATCTAATGACTTTCCTTGCTTCAGCCGGCAGTAAGCTAAAGCAGGATTTCTTCTCAACTGCTGTTAAAAGCTCTCACAGCTTCCAGATTCATCCCAACTTGTTATTAAAAGACATAAATGGGTCAGTTCACAAAGTGGTTAAACTCTTCTGCACAGAGGCCAGAACAAGAGCACTGAGCAACTCTTAATGAAGAGAGAGTGTGTGTGTGTGTGTGTGTGTGTCTCGCACTAGCAAAGCAATGTATTTCTTTGCATAGGGCAGTTCTACACCAAAAAAAACAAAAAGTGAAATAACAACAAAATAACAACAAAGAGCTCAAACGTTTGCTTTCACCCAGAGGTGTATTTTTAGCAAACATCTCTGGGGGCAAACATTCATTGAGGAAAAAGGAGGGGAAAAGTCCTCTTGGTCATAATGGAATGATTTGTTATGCTTTTTCCCTCTGCTTTTTGCTTTTTTTTTTTTTTTTTTTTTTTTTTTTTTTTTTTTTTTTTTTTTTTTTTTGTTGACATCTCAAATGTACATAAATTTTGGGAAATGAAACTCATATTGCTTCATTATCTAAATACTTCCACAGGAAATATGAAAGGGAAGAAAGAGAAAAGATGTTTTTAAAAAGAATGGGATAAAAATGAGAAAGAGGTGTTTTTACTCTTGGCTAGTTTGGTACAAACAGGTAATACTCTCCTAACTCCGATGACTTTAACTTATATTTACACATTTACAGGACAGTTCTTAGTATTTCAGAAGGAAGAAGGTAGATTTATAAAGGAGGGAGAGAGGATGAAGCGAATCTTTCATAGAAAGATTTAACAGAGATGAGGAGTAGTAATGCTGGATTAGGATGAAAAATTTACTGTAAAAACTCAAAGAAGGAAAATACTCTAGCAAAATGCCTTGCCACACAGCCTGCTCTGTGCCCAGAGCTGCTGATACATCAGAAAGGTCCTGTCAACCAAAGGCGCAGCTTTGGTGGGTGCTAGACATGGCATAGGAACCTTTAAACCTATTTGCCTCATCCAGTTCTGTAACAATCCCAGACATCACTAAACAATGTGTTGGAATTCACAAAATATAAAAGTACAACTTTAAAGGCTGCATGAGTGCTGTTCAGTTCTATTTGCACTTTGATTTTTTTTCTTTTGTACTTGAAGACAGCTCAGATTAATTTTACTGCAGTTGAAAATCATGCAAATATAGTTTAGAAGGAAGCATTTAATTCTTTATTGCTCTTGCACACAACACAAATAGCACCTCCAGTACTAACACAGCTAAGTGTTTTTAGCGTTATTCCACTATACAGTACATCACAATGTTAATTTTCCACATTACTTTATTTCTTCTCTAACCCATATTTTACAACAGAGAAAACAAACTGCTTGTAATTACACTGCATGCCAGGACAAATTAAGTAAACACGCATTTTTAATGCTTTTGGCTGTTAGGGTGAGAAACAAAGGGCTCTGGTTAAGGTCAATATTAGAGTTATGCAATTGCTCTGGGATACAAAAGACAAATGCCAGTGATTGAACATTGGTGAAATGGAAACTGTCCATTCTGTGCAATGTTTCTGAACTCCTGAAAATAATATGCTATGCTGAGAGGAGGTCAGTTCTTTGTTTTCATTTTCTTTCAGGGTAACACTAATACCAATAATAAATAATAATAATAAACTAATGGGAAAATCTATTGTGTCATTAGTGAAGCAATAAATCAGCAAAAAGTAAATGAGAGAACGGCTATTGAAGATCAGCCTTGTGTTGTGTTTGCTAATGCTACCATCTCAGTACTACAGGGTGATACTGATAAAGGTTAACAGCAACTATAGGGGAAACCTAATTTTGCTCTCACTGATACTGGTGTAAATCTGACTTCAGTGGAATTATACCTCTCTAACTAGAAAGCAGACAGTGACCTGATGGTTATATTGTTTGGCCATGGACAATGAGGAGTTTTACGTGTTCTTGCCTTTAATGGTATGGATTAGGCCAGAGGCACAACATTCAGAGGCAGATGAAACCTCACGGGAAAGGGTACTCAGACTCATCATCTTTACTCAGCCAGCCACAGATACTGGGCTACTGGCTTATGTACATCTCTATTTTAGTGATAAATTAATCTTTCTCCCAGAACAAGGAATATATTTCTGAGACATTGTCTTTGCTAGCAAGAATGCTTAGTACAAGAAGAGCTGAGGTAAAAAAAAAGAAAAAAAAAAAATCCACACAACACATTTCACATTGAGAAGATCAGGGAAAGAAATAATACTAAGAAAGAGATAATAGACAATTCCCTGGAGGGTGACACCAGCCCATTTTGTGATGAATGGACATTCAGAACATGGAGCAGAAAAAAGTATCCAGCCAAATTTAAAGTAAAAAGTAAAGGATAAATCTTTAAGGATTCGAGAGGAGGTATTAAGACAAACCAAGAACTTCAGCTGACTTTAGCTAAGTGGGATGCTAAGGGCCAGCCACAGTCTCTCAGTGAATGAATTTGTGGATGCTCAGACTATCACTTACATTCCCAGCTCTTGGTCGGTGGAAATATTTCCCCCCCTTGTAATATCATCTACAGCTGAAGTGTCTCCTTTCCATCAGAACAAGAATTACTCATTACTTCAGCACAAGGAACTCATGCAGGAATGATGAGGGGAGAGTCAGGCCTTTGCTGTCACCTGGCCATACTCAGTTGCAGCATTTCCCAGCACATACACCAGTCTCAAGAAGAAGCTCTGCTGGAATATTGTGTTAGTTGGTCCTCCACATTGAGGCAAGGCTGTGTCCCTGCCAGGACCTGTTGTATGGGTAAACCATTTCCAATGCTAGACGGGGTGGGCCTGTGTTGCTCTTGTCTGGTTCTTTTACTCTTTCCCTCTGCTACAAGCTTGGTGGTATGTGGGATTGCATAGCCAGAGGCAATATATTATGGACTAATTCCAGCACCCAGTCAAATCCAGAAGCAAACTGGTGCAGGATAGGTGCAGGCTTACAGCAGAGATAATGTTCTGAAATATTTATTTCTATTCTCTCAGTGATCTGTCTCTCCCATTTTCTCACATCACCTTAAACCTCACTCTGCAGTGTTAATCCATGTGGACTAAAGAGGGTGGAGTAAATATTTAAGAGTAACAGAAGAAGGAAAAGGCTTTTAAAGTGACAAAGATAAAGATTATATGACATCAATGTATTGAAAAGAGCTCATTGAAAAGAGATAGTTGTGGCTTAACCACAGCCAGAAACTAAGTACCATGCAGACACTCAGTCACTCCTCCACCAGTAGCATGGGAAAGAGAACCAGAAGAGTAAAGAGAGAAACTTATGGGTTGAGATAAAAACAGTTTAATAACTAAAGTCAAGCACATACATGCAAGCAAATCAAAATAAGGAATTCCTACACTACTTCCCACGGGCAGGCAGGTGTTCAGCCATCCCCAAGACAGCAGGGGCCCATCACATATAATAGTGGCTTGGGAAGACAAACACCATCGCTACAAATGTTCCCCCCTTCCTCCTTCTTCTTCTTCCCATTTCATATACTGAACTCGGTGCCATATGATCTGGAATATCCCTTTGGTCACTTGGGTCACCTGTCCCAACTATGTCCCCTCCCAGCTTCACGTGAGCCTCTAGTTCCCTTGCAAAAGTGACTGTACAAAAAGCACTTTAAAAAGACAAAGAGGCTGTGACTCTCTCAGCACTGACAAAAACATATCTATATAATAAACACTGTTTTCAGCACAAATCTAAAACCCCATACTAGTCACTATGAAGAAAATTAACTCTACCCCAGCCAAAACCAGCATAGAGATTCAGTAAGAAAGTTTGATCTTGGCAAGGGCTGTTGATGAGTGGTTCAAAAACTGGCTCTGATTTTGCCTATGGCTTGTGCTGCTATTAAGCACAGAAAAAAACTTATTACCCCACTCCAGAATTAGGAGGCACATCCACTAAAACAAGGGACAACATTCTAATTTGAAGAAGCTAAGTATTCTTACAGCTCTATATCGTGTAGTTACTACATTACTTTATAAATACATAAAGCATTCCTAAATAGTTCCGTTTATTCTATGTGAATCACTTCACTTACTGCCGAAATGCAGCTCTCTTTGTTCATATCCAAGTAATATAACAGTGAGTTTACTTCTAAGAAAGAACCTTGAGTCTGCTGCCTGCATCTTAGGGTCTCATGTTTTACCTCCTGATGGGGTTGCCATGCCATTCATTGTCTACTGTAATATAGTTTTAAATAAAATATCACTATTTTTCTTTCTTTGGGCTAGCTTATTAGCTACTTGCTTTCTCATAGTGGCCATATGCATCCATGTCTGTATATTTTATTCTTCAAAAATATTTTATTGTTACTTTGAGGGACCTCACTGACCTGCCCATTTTTTCACAATGCAGCTGGAGAATTTGTGTCACTTAGCCTGTGCCATGTATGAAAACTGAAAACTCTCAGTGTTATATTCTCAGTTTTCTGAATGGAGAAAAGCTGTTTTCTAGAATAAGAGGTTCATAAAATGGCTTGTAAAAGTTTAGTGAACAGGGCCCATAACCTATTGATCCCATTGTATTCAATACAATTCACTCTAGTCAATGAGCTCAGTAAATAATGATACTGCTGTTATGAGCATCTTTCCTTCCTTATAAACAATTATTCACTTGTGTCCTGTTATAATGATAATGTCACTGATTTACAGAGGTTGCCCAAGTTACCTTATTAATTAGAAGATGCATTAGGCCTATTGCAAAACATTGTTCTGACTGTGAGCTATCACTGCCCAAGGACCTCTAAAAGACAAAGAATTCCATTTTGCAAAATCTAGTTAACATATCAAAGAGCAGTAAATGTGCAAATTGCTGTCATAAGGAATCCTTTATTGCTTTTCCTTTTCATGATAGCACCCCTCCCCCAACTCTCCATTCTACCCACTTTGACAAGGTCACTCATTGGAAAGAAGAGCAGCTATTTATGTTCTTCAGATGTTTACCTTCAGCAAAAGACACTTCAAAGACTGCTTATGGGACTCTCCTCTCACCCAGCAAACACTTAAAACCCATTGTTGTGATTGATGGGCCCTTCCTGCAGATTTAATAAATATAAGCAGAAGCCAGATCCCTTTTTTTTAGGCCAGCTGTCTTGAATAATAGGCAAAAAGCTCATGGGTGGCCAAGGTAGACAGGGCCCTTCAGAAAATGCCTAATGCTTCTTTGATACATTTTTGTTTATGTGTTTTGCAAGTTTATTGTTTAAGCTTCCTCAAAACTTGGTTCTGTTTTCTACTGATATGGAGCACAGTTACTTAAATAAATCCCACAGATTTTTATTGGGAATTTTGTGCACTCCCAGTGCTGTGTAAGAGACAAGACAGCTTCATGTTTATTTAGATTTAGATTGAGGCTGAGCTGGTTCAGTGAACTGTGAGACCCTTCAAACATAGGACATTATCAGATTGAAGGAAGGCAAAGAATTTCAGAACTGGAACTAACAAACTGGTCAGGGTGCTGGTACTCTGAAAAAACATCACCTCTAGCTAAGTAGATAATGCTACAGCATCACAGTTGTGTGACATTTACAGAGAGACTGAAAACGTGATGGCTTTTTTGTTCAATTCTGTCTTGATTGTAGAGTGAATAGCACCAATACAACATGGTCAGGAACAGTAAGGATTTCAGATATTCAGCTCAGGGGAATGAGTCATATATGTAAAGTGGAGTGGGATGTGTCTGTGTTTCATGTGAATGTGACATGTCAAAGAGCCACCCAAAACCATTGTGCTGGCATCTTTCACAAAAGGATAGGTCTAGAAACACTCATTTAAATATTCCCTAAGATACTTGCGTGTCAGTCACGGCTTGCAAAACTGCTAGCGGCTCGTGGAAATAGAAGGTCTTTGGGGCAGAAGATTGGTGAGGTCACATAGGTTAAGTTTTTAGCAATGACTCAGACCTGAGACTTACACTTTTCAACTAAATTATGCTGTACGTCTTCCAACCAAGTGCACGTTTCACTTTCAGATGAAGTGACTATGTTTTGTTAGTTCCATGTACAGAATTCACCTGAGCTCTCCATGTTGTGATGAAAGATGTGAAGATTTTGGCATCAATCCTTATTCCTTCCATGGAAAATTCTGAAGATGGCATGCAGAAGCACCAAGGAAACTCTATGTGTTTGCTCTCTATGCCAGGTGCCTATCCAGTGAGGACAAACCCATTATCACAGTGTTGAGCTGGAGACCCCTAAACAGGAAGGTATGTATGTAGAACCAATGTCCCAGCATGGGAACATATTCCTCAGCAAATGTTCTTTAAGTCTTCCAGGATTTGCCGCCAGTGTCCTGTACTGTGTAGTGGGAGTGATTGTCTCTTTCCTGTTATTATCTTCATTGTTAAGTGTTATTGGATGCTGTGACTTGACTTTTTCCCTAATGTTATATATTGACCCTTGGCTACTTCCATCCAGCCAGATCTGACCTTCCTATCTATTTCAAGATGTTACTATTATTATTTTGTACTTTTTCTTTGCTATTCACAGGTAATCAGCTGTCTCACAGAAGTACTATACAACCTCTGATAAGGATGGAGGTCTAAAATAGATCTCTTCCATGGAGTTCAATGTTTAGACAGGAATGCTGCTTGTTTAATATCTTTGGCAGCTTAATGGTGTACACTTGAAAATTCAAACAGAAGATTTTATGTTTTAAAAATTGTGAAGTAAATGAAATTTTTTTTTCTTTCTTTGTTTCTAAGAAATTGGATGCAGCAACTGTAGAATCTCTCTTGTGTAAGAATCTGCCTCTAGAGTTAGTGACTCAGCTTCTACACTACCTACTTGAAGAGTTTTTGGTCCTTGATAAGTACAGGACTTGCATGACTGGTGTGCTCAACTACCAAAAGATATTATAAATTTGACATGAACCATAAAAAAGGGGTTTCTGAGAGCTCCAAGAGAAACAGGTGAATTTCACCCTCCAAGTGTGAGCTGTGAAACAACATTTGCAACTTGGGCATATGCCTTTCATGTAAGTTACAACCTATTCAACAAAACCTATTTTAACCCATAAGCCTATTTTTCTTTTGTCACTAGCAGGAAAATAAAAGAGGATGAGATCAGTCTCTAAATGTCTCCTAACACATCTTAAATTAAGGTGGTTGGGTGGAAAGCATTAAAGATGTCTGCAAGCTTCATTCACCACTACTGATGTCTATTGTCTACCTCTTCTATCATCCAACACTCCTCTTATGAAAAAGTTTTAAAGAATGTAATGAATAGTGAAAAAAAATCCCCTCAAATATTATAAGTAACATACAATTAAGTAACCTGCAATTCTATAGCTAGGTTATTGTTCTCTATTGATTAGGATAAAATGTTTCCCCATTTCTCTAAAAATGACAGAATTTAATTAGTCTTGTAATAAATTTAAAGTCTTATTTGTTATCCACATACTTTACAGGTTCTGTGTGTTACATGATAGAAGATACTTTCTAATATGGTCTAAAAAAAGGAGAGGCCACTTGAAAAAGCACACAATGGTCTGCAGCCCTCTGTTTCACAGACTTTCCACATCTACCTTTGACTTTCCCAGTACTAAGTTACTACAGGTCAAGCTTACCTGTAGTTCCTGGAAAACAGTCTGAGGTTTCTAGCCTGATCATTATCCCAGGTTTCATTTAGCAAATTTTTTTGAATTACCTGTTACAGATTTATTTCTTTAAAAGAATAGCTATATTACAATGTGTTCCCTTCCTGCCCTCAAGCTGAGAACATTAGACTGTACCTGCAGAAAAATTAAATTACAGCCAGAGAAGTTGATTGTTTTTCCAGTGAAAGTATTGTAAATTTTGTCAAGATACAAAAGCAATTTCTAAACACATTCTGTTCTATTGAGGAGAAATCTACTGTAATCAAAAAACAAGTTCAAAATTCACTTTCATATTTCTCTTAATTAATTTCTCTTCTCTTTTCCTTAATATTTCCTTGCAAAAAAAAAGTATTTGTAAAATATCTTAGGCAAAAAACTTTACTTCAGAGCCTGCAAACTTTATATGAACAGACATTTTCTTATGATTGCCAGAAAAGTTGAACCTTGCTTTAGGGTCTCTAGTAAAGTTTATGATGTTAAAATACCACATTTCCTTTCCATTTTCCATATGTAAAATTGAAAGAACAAATTATGAAGTTCACAAAGATATAATATAGTCTACTGAACTTGATAACTGAACTTGATGAAGTATTTTCTGGAGTTTGTAATGCCAGAAATCTGGGGTTTGCTATTCCATTATATTGTATATATTGTATGTCCCTTTTAATATTCTCAAATATTTATATATTCAAAGTTTAGTTATACCTTACCCATTTTTGAAGGTTTCTTTTGATGCTGGGTAATGAAACTTGAACACCTTTAATGTAGGGCCTCAGGAATTTAAAATATTTAGCCATAAGATCTCTTTATTCTACTTTCAGATGGGTATGTAATTAGAAATAAATTCCCGCGTTTCCCCTGCGAAGTTGTTGGATTTTTTTTCTTAGGTATACTGTCCATCACAGCAAATGCCTCAGAAATAAAAACCAAATGAACACAAAACACATTACATCCATCTTCTGTTAGCTTGTCTTGTGTTCCAGGCATCATTTGATAGGCTTTTATAACCACCCCTCTGCCTAGTCACATACGTATTCATTAGCAATGAAATGCTATTTGAGGGTCTGATATAAAACTTAACAAACACTGGATGAGTTTTGCCCCAACTGATGTTCTATCTTAGGCTCACATACTAGGTATTAAACCCAAATCCAAATCTAAGCAGAATTTTAGGGAAGTTTACCGTGTTCTTCACATTCAAATTCTCAGAGCTCTGACTCATTCATACATCTGAAGAAGTTCTGCCGGTCATTTTCAACTTCAGTTCCAAGATAATGAGATCTCACAGCAAAAACCACACATAACCAAAGCAGGCTGATCTCTGTTTAGGCATGCAGACAATATTATTCAGAACACCGATTCTGATACCTGGACCCTTAGCAAGTAATATTTCCATATTAATCTCACTGAAGCAGGGGCATAAAAATATTTGCCAAAAAAAAGTACTTTGGAAACGGTGAGAGGAAAGAGCACATGAATTTTGGTGTAGCAATGTATTTATCAAATTCACACAGGCTGTTTTGAGATCTCAGCCTAAACAGAGTTGGTTTACCCTTGACCTCAGAATGTTGTTATATGTTAACTCTTACTGAAATAACATGGACTTAAGCTGACTGCTGGAGTGGCCTAATCTTCTTTAAAATGAGGTCTGAAAATTACTTTTTATTTTACTCCAGCTCAGCTCATGAGTATAATTCTCAGAATCTTTGCAAGTAAAACACTTTCAGTACAAAAGGTCATCCTTTTGGAAACACTACTATTTGAGCTTAGAGCATCTTGCCGTTCTGCTGATGGCATAAATGTTAAGTAATGGGAACTACAAAAACAACCTGGGACATATTTGGGAACACTCCTTACCCCCATCACTCTCCATCTTCTTTTCCCAATGTTTTACTTCCCCAGCAGTTGAGACAATTAAATCTATGGATGCAAAGAACTCACCTCACACCACTCTGCTGTAATTATAACTTTGCTGCCGACTTCCAGATCTGACAGGCTCCGTCTTGTCTGCCCCTTGATGCTGTGGCATTTATTTACAATCTCAATAACATCTTGTAGAAAATGAATTGTACTAGTGCCAAGGATCAGAGATTGATATATTTTGAATGCTAGGAGGAGCAGATATTGAAAGGCACATAATAAAGGACTAAGATAATGGATAATTATGTTAATTTTTCAAAGATCTTTAAGAAGGTTCCTTTGCATGCCAAAAGAAAGAGAAAAAAGAAAAGATTAACAATTAACCACAGGATGCAAAGAGAGAGAATAAATTCAGAAAACTGATGGATGTTTTTTCCTCTGTCCAAATGCATGTTCTGAATTTTTTTTTCTTTTACACCTGCACCCGTTTATTAGAAACTTGGTTATAAAATATTGTACACCAGGGAACATAAGGTTTTTCAGTACCATTTGACTGGGTCTTCTAAAAGTAAATTGCAGATCAGTTCAAGGTGGAAAGCCATATATACCTTAACCATACCATGACGACTGCATTTTCTAGTTTGACAGTGCTTCCAAACTCTCAGATACATTTGTACATACTTATGACTTCTCAATCCCAAATCAAGGCAAGCTCCAAAAGTCATTACACACATCTCTGGCCACTTCCTAACCTACCCCTCTTCCCCTCAAGTGCCCTGGTTACTGCTAGAAGGAAAACCAAGTGTGCAGAGAGGAAGGCATCTTCGGTACACATCTGCTGTGCCTGCCAGATGTAACTACACAGCCCTTCACAAAGGTCTCATTTCTGCATCCTCTGCCCTCCCTTTCTCCTGCTCGTCAAGTACAGCTCCTGCATGTGGAACCAGGTGAGAAGACATGCTGGAATGGTTTATTTCTCCAGTTTCATACTGTGACATCATCAGAATGAGTGTTTCTGGAAAGGGGAAGATCATGGGCTACTTTCCTTTCATAAATACACGTTTGGAACAATATCTGCTTGAAGAGGCCCTTAGTACCATGGAAGCTGTACTGGTTGCCAGCATTCAACCCAGAGGCTGATATTCCTCTTTTCGGGATCTTTTTAGCATCATCATGTGCAATCCAGTTACCCTAAAAGTGTAGATGCCAAGGCAATGCATTCTTTCCTACAGACTTGTGACATTTCTTTATGTGGGGCTTGTATAATGTGTGTGAGAATCTGTCAAAATAGTTTTCTTTATTAATAAACTTCATAAAACCTAAACAAAGTTTAGTGTTGTCTGCATTATTCCCTCAGAGCAGCAGAAAATGTTTTGCCTGCCAAACAACACTGTTCCAGAAATGCCATCTCTCCAGAGCAGTAATCCTCACATTTCTTACTCATTTGGCAAGTACAATGAATTCTGAAGCAGGGTATAAGCTAAAAGGAGAAGTTTCCAGTTCTCAAAGTGAAAAAACAGAGGACTTTCCAAAAGATATCAGCTTGTGCTATTTTCCTCTTTGGGAAGTTCTTTGATGTATTCAGGGAATATGCCAGAGCCTGAGGCTGAACTCAGTTATGATACTGTAAATCAGGGTAAATCCTCAGCTGGCACTGGTGGACTTAAAGTAGTTTATGTTTACTGCAATGATCATGGTTCTGCCAATCAGATTCCCTCCTTATTTATGCTGTGTATGATATTACTTTCCTGAAGGCTTTAAAACCCTTTTGCTAGTTGTGTGTGGTAGGAGCACAGTGATTTTTTCTGTTTAATTGTAGGAAGCTAAAGACTAATTTCTTGTTGCCTGTACTTGACAGGAAGTTTAGTGCAATCCCATGCGAGCGCAGCAATTGGTGACCTGTGAGAGACTTCACCATTGGCTGGGAGAATAGTTCTGGGGGAAGAGAAGTGCTGCTCAAAGAGGAAAGAGAGGTATTTCTCAAAGGCAGCTCACAAGACAGGCACAGTTGCCAGCTATTACAGGACCGATCTGTGCGCAGAATCCTTCTTGGTGCTTTCAGCTGCTGCTGCTTGCTATGAATACACACAGACAAAGAGGAAATAGAAAAGAATCGAGGAAACTGAAAGTGCTAACGTATGCAGAAAGAGTGCAATGTTCCCAAACAAGACACAGCACCAGTGATCTTCTAAGCAGGCTCACCCACTGGACAGTGGCCAAAATATTCCCCCCCCCTGAGTTTCAAGGGGCTTTTCTCATAAAGTGTCTGCAGTTTTGAAGACAAAGCAAAAAAAGTAAATCCTGTTCAGATTTTGGAAATTGATTAATGATTAAACATATTTAGATTGGTCCCTTTCAGAGTAGTAAAGATTTGCTGATGACACAGATGCATTCTTAAGGGAAATTGATGTTAATTGCTGTCTAGACATTTTATTACTACGGTGGGGCACTAGTCATTGACCATCTCTCTTTTTTTCCCTTCTTACACATTAAACTATAGGTCAGGCTAAATTGTTTGTTTGTTTCTGTAGAAGATAAAAATGTGGTTTCAGGGTGGTACGTAACTGAGAACTTTGAGATACCAGTCAGCAGCAGGAAAGTATCCAAGTGACAGAAGCACTACCATTTTTCAAGATATACTTTTTTTTTTTTAAAAATGCAACTGTGTCTGCTGCAATTTTAACAAATTCCTTCACACAATGAAAACAGTCATCAAGTTCTTGCAGTTCTGCCTTTGTACCTCCTGGAATATAGTGGAGTAATTGTTTAACTAGCTTCAGAGCTGGGTAGGATGCTTTGACTTTACATACATAGAATGCTTCAGAATACCTAAGTTCAAGCCAGTGTCATATTTTGCTGAGATGAAAAGACTAATGACTATTTGTTCTGCTTGTCTAGCAAGCAAGCAGTTAAAGATTAATTCAGAAGAAACGTAAAACTCATCATCAATAGCTCTCAACAGAGGAGAATATACCTGAAGTCAGTTTGCCTGATTCAGATCTTACCTCAATTTTCCATCAGTATAAATCTGTTTCTGCCTGGCATCTTGATCCTGATTTACATCAGGTTAAGCAAAACAAGACCATTGTTTTTACAGGCTTCACTTATGCTGCTAAGTGATGCTGATTTACTCTAATGAGAACACATCTGCACTTCACAAGGTAGGTGAGAGCATTCACAGTAGTGGCTCTTCCTAGAGAAGAACTGAGGAAGTGATGAAAATGAAAATACATTGGTTCAAAAACACATTGCTGGTTCAAATGACACGGTTGGGCAATGAAAATTACAGGACATGACATGACAATGCTCAATTACATGGTTCAAACTCGTCAGGCTTATTGTATTTTTGAAAAGACATTCTCACCTTTCCCTTTATCATGCATTTGCCTCTCTGTTCTACTGTCCCTCTGCTGCACAATTAATGCAGCAAAATGAGATTCCCCAGTTTGGGAGTCTGTTTGCTTGTCTGACTGTCTAGCTGACCCAGGTACAGAAGGACATGCAGTCAGGGAGAGCCCATGACATCCTGGTGCTGTCAAGGAAGGTCTGCCAGGTTTCATATTCTCTGTCTGTAGTCACTCCTTCATGCATCAGCACAGCAACCTCACCTACAACAGAACGGAGGAATGTTGTAAGGTTCAAGGCTTACAATACCTTTTTTTTTAATATGCTACATTTAAATTCATCTTTAGGTAGATCTTTTCAGCAATAGAGCTTGAACTGTTTTGCTAAAATAACCATTACCATTATCACCACAAGCACAATGAAGAAAAACACAAAAAATATATTTTTAAAAGATATCTTATATCTGAGGAAAAGCCACATTGACCAAAAAAAATTGAAAGATCATGCTTCAAAAATGTCATCTCTTATGTTCATTTCCAATTTTGCAAGGGCTGTGGTAGCTTTACACACATCTGACTGATTTAGAAAGAATGTATGAAAAGGATCACAGAGCAAACCTTATGCCCACATATTCAACCAACCTCCTTGTCTTTGCAACTTTCTCCTTCAGAGATCATTTCTCTGATCAGAAGCTACGACTCTGATGCCTTAGGCTATTCTCTTAAGTCACATCAGAGCCAGAACTACAATACCCTACTCCCACAGCACTTTGAGAAGCCAAGCTGCTATGTAGCATTTAAAAGAATTGTAAAATTGCACATAGAAGTTTACCATAGAAGTGTCAAGTGCATTGCTAGTGCTGTTATGATAAAACTATGTAAAATAGTGGCAATAATAAACTAAGAAGGCTGAAAATAAATTTAAGTGCCATTTTCAAGCAGATTTAAAATCAGGAACATTTTCAGTGACAGAGGACTCTGATCTCAGCATGCATTGTGGGGATTTGTGTGCATTAGCAAACAGAAAATACTGCAGGTAATTCTTGCAAACTCCTAATCTAAACACACCTAAACCAGTTGACTATGGTTTCATTTCTGTCAGTAATCAATACAAGCTGAACTGGCTGTCTTCCCTGCTTCTTTTTCCTCCAGGTTGCCAGATTTTGCCTTATTTCAGACAGTAAAGCTGGCAAAGCACTCCCCTGAAGTTCATCTGGCTCCTTTGGCCAGTACTGGGTCAGGGAGCCAGTCTGAAGGGCTGCCAGGTCCCACATGGACAGAAACAGGATGCCAGGAAGGGTTGTGGCTGTTTCAGTAAGCACATCTTCTAGATAGATCTAGAAGATGTCTGTCTGTAGTCTATAGAATAGAGAGAGAAGTCCATTTCAAGGCTGCTGTGCACAACATTATTATTATTGTTATTATTATTATTATTATTATTATTATTATTATTATTCCCACCATTCAGCACCCATATTATCCCTCTCTGTCACAGACTGCCATCAGTTCATTTTTGCTGGCAAATCTCAAAAATCCTCTTCAGGTAAAGTCAGCTATACTGATGTTTTTTAGAAGTACATTAGGGAACACCCATAAGAATGCAATGTAACCTCAGTTAGTAAACAGCACTTAGGGCAGTGCTGTCCTCAACCAGACACATTGTACCTGGAAAAGCCTTAGTATAAGAGACAAATATTAGAGGTTTGCTCAGTTTTAGAAAGGCAAATTTAATATATAGCTTTACAAAATGACAAAATTCTGTGGGCTTAGATTTCATCCTCAATGTTTCTGAGGGTCTCACATGCATAGTGGAAGAAGAGAGAGCAAGGAAGAGGAGGGACAAATTCTTTATCCTGTAAATAAGTCGTAAATTTAATTATTTGCTGTTCTAATAAACAACCATGCTAGGCCTCTGTGTTTCAGTCCCCCAGTCATCACATCAGAGTTCCTGGTGCTAACTAGTCAAATCTTCAAATCTTAAACAGGATGTCTATTTTATTAAAGAAGCCCTTTCAGGCGAGAGAGAAGCATGTTTTGACTGGAAAACACCAATCATGTGAAGGGGGGCAGGGGAAGCATGGTGGTGAGGGTTGTGGGTAATAATATTCTCTGGATTATCTAAAAGTGAGGTTTTCTCTCAGATGGAAGAGAAGGCAAAGAGGAAGTCACAATTTCAGACAGTTTGCACAGATGGTGACCACCCTCAGTCAACATTCTCGTAAAAATGGCTGTGTACCTTTCTTTTCCCCTCAGTATATACAGAGAGAAATAAAAAGGGGAAGGAAAAAAAAAGGTCGGTGCAAAAGTGCTTAAGAAGGCAGAATCTGTGTGAGTGCATGAAGGGAGGAAGAGAAGAAGAAAGAATGTCATTTAACTGGCCCTGCTTTTTATACTTTTCCAAACTTGTCTTTCTTCCCTGTCTATCCATAGTGAACTTTTGAGTCTCTCACATCCTGAACACTCACCAGTTCAAACTCTCTAAATATTAAGCCGTAGTCAGCACAGTACAAAAGAGGGTTAGAGGGAATGCAGAGAGAATGGTTAGAGGGAGTTTTGGCCACTTTGATGGTCTCTAGATACTAAAGCAAGCAAGGAGCTAGTTTAGTCACTGTTAAAGGCAAAGCAGAGAAGCCTGAACACTCAAGGGATTGTTTTGCTCTCCATTCAGAAACCAGCACTTCACATAACACAGGTTCATGAACAGAGACAAAAAAGGTTTAGCTCTTGGTAGGTTACAACACAGCTTGGTAGGCTGCAATATTGTAACAGTGTTTAGAAATAAACCAAATATCGATGATGTGCAACATGAGTGCAGCATGTGCAACAAATAACATGATGGTGCAGCATGAGTGGTTGCCCAGGAGTTGCTCACATCCCGTTTGTCTGAGAGAGGTCCTTCCTTGCTGTGTCTTGCAGTGTAATCTGAGCCTCAGCACAGCCCTCCAGCACAGGGAGGGTTATGAGGCTCCCAGGGCAAACAGGCTGCCTCTGGCCAGCACCTGGGACCCTGCAGGAAAACTGAACCTGCAGGCAGCAGCTGGCTGAAGATCCATCAGAGATTTGTTTTACTGGAACAGAAAGACTGACTGGTGCATCGTGTTCACACAGAAAAAGAGGTGAGTTTGGGATGCTGAGTGTAGCTGGTGCTGAGGACACCAGATAAGCACACTACAATATTCCAACCCTAAACACACTGTCTCCTTCAGAGCAGGCAGCAAGCCAGAACCACATTTGAAAATCTTAATTATGGGATGATTTGATATGCACTTGCTCTTGAAGGAAATAGGAAAGATTTCAACCATGTGTTTTAAAGGGCATTTTATTTATTATTTGGTGATATTTTATCTATTTCCAAACATTTTTAAAATATTGTTGTGAAATAAGCTTACAAGGACCTTACATTTCACTGAACCATAGAATGGTCTAGGTTAGAAAAGACCTTTAAGATCATCAAGCCCAACTATTAACAAAACTCTGCCAGGTCCACTACTAAACCTTGTCTATAAGGTTTAGAAAGTATCTTCCCCCAGTACTTTCCCGCCACGCAGATTTCCAGAAACCCTTGGCTAAGCCTGTAGTACCACATGGGTTTGTTGTGACCCACATGCAGGACCTGGCACTTTTCCTTATTGAACCTCAGGCTAGCAATCCAGCCTGTCCAGATTTCTCTGCAGACCCTTCTTCCCCTTCAGCAGTTGAACACTCATACCCAATTTAGTGTCCTCTGCAAACTGAATGAGGAATCATCTGACCCCTTTGTCCAGATCATTGGTAAAAATGGTAAACAGGATTGGCCCCAGCATGGGGAACACCCCGTGTGACAGGCCACCAGGCCACCTCCATTCACTATGATTCTCTGGACCTGGCCATGAACCCAGCTCTTAACCCTGCAAAGAATACACCTGTCTAAGCCATAGGCTGCCAGTTTCTCCAGGAGAATGCTGTGGAAAACAGTGTCAAAGGCCTTACTAAAGTCCAGGTAGACAACATCAAAAGCCTTTCCCTCATCCACTAAGTGGGTCATCTTGTTGTAGAATGATATCAGGTTGATCAAGCAGGACCTGTCTTTCATAAACTCATGCTGGCTGGGCCTGATCCCCTGACTGTCTTTTACATGACGTGTGATGGCATTCAAGAAGTTCTACTCCATGATGCTCCTCAGTACAGAGGCCAGATTGACAGGCCTGTAGTTCCCTGGATCCTCCTTCGTGCTCTTCTTGCCTCCACTGCCTCTCCCTCTTTCCCAATTCCTTCTGAAGGTTTTACAGCCATCCATTGCAGAACTTCAGTTGTGCAAGGCATCCCACCATGATTCGATGATGGCAATTTTGTGACAGATTTCCTGCTGCACAATGACTTCCAGCTCCTTCTGTTTGTTGCCCATGCTACATGCATTGGTACAGATTTTTGCCCTTCAGCAGAAATTAGCAATAAATTTTGAACTTATGCATTAAACTTTGTAGCATTCCAAAAGGCTTTCTCTCAAGCCCTACATATTCTCTGTTGTCTACTGCAGATGCCAGTAAGTGCAAAGTTTATATCCACCTATTTTCTCCACATGTCAACAATACCCTTCCTGAAAAACGCAAGTGACTCACTTATCCAAAGCTGACAAAGAAAACACTGAGTCACTCCTGAGCCAACACAGAAAACAAACAAGGAATTCCAAGTGAACTGCTCCCCAAAGAAGGAAAATGGATGAGGTTTTATGAAGACTAATCTGCTTTACCAAAGATGGTTCAACTAAAACAGCCAGAAAGTCTTTGACGATAAGTCAGCAAAAGACACTAGAAACCTGAAACACTTTGGTGGATAGCATGTTGCATTGATTTTGCATGGCCTGGTTTTTGGTAGCAGGGGGTCACAGATGTGGCTTCTGTGAGAAGCTTCTAGAAGCTTCCACCATGTCCAGCAGAGCCAATCCCTGATGGGTCTGAAGATGGACATGCCACTGGCCAAGCCTGGGCGAGTTAGAGATGTTGGTAACGCCTCTGTGATAACATATTTAAGAAGAAAATTGAAACAAAGTGGAGGCAGAGTTTTTTTCTAGTCAGAGAAGAAGAGGAGGTGAGAACATGTGAGGGAAACAACATGGAGACACCAAGGTCAGCAGAGAAGGAGGAGGAGGAGGTGCTCCAGGTGCCAGAGCTGAGATTCCTCTACAGGCTGTGGTGATGACCATGGTGAAGTAGCTATGCCCTCACAGCCCTTGGGAGTCCACAGGGGATGCAGAGATCCACCCATAGCCTGTGGGGGAGGTGCCCACGTTAGGGCAGGTGGATGCCAGGAGGAGGCTGTGATCAGTGGAAAACCCAGTGGAGAGAGGGGCCCTTGCTTCCTGGCTGGAGCAGCCTGTCCTTGGAGGACTGCATCCCTGGAAGAGTGACCCACACTGCAGCATTTTTGGGAGGACTGTGTGCCCATGGAAGGGACTCACATTGCAGCAGTTTTGGGAGGATTGTGTGCCCATGGAAGGGACTCACATTGCAGCAGTTTTGGGAGGACTGCTGCTCGTGAGATTGGAACCATGTTGGAGAAGTTCACCAAGAACTGTGTCCTGTGGCAAGGGACCCCACAGTCTCACAGAGGGCAGACTCCTCTCCCTGCACAGCGGAAGAAAACCTTGGATGATGAACAGACCCCAAAAACCCCCACCCCCTGTCTCACTGCACTGTCGGTGAGAAGGAGAGAGGGGTTGGGGGAATAAAAGGTTTTTTAAAGGCTTATTTTACTTCTCATCATACTTCTCTGATTTTGTTAGTAATAAAGTCACTTTGTATTTCTAAATTGAGCCTGTTTACCCTCCATTAAATTTTCTCTCCTCTGCCCAGCTGTGGCAGGGGAGGGAAAGTGGGCGGTGCCTGGACCATTTGGCCAGTGTCAAACCACAACACATCTATCCAGCCATGCAATTAAATTTTTGTAACACATGATCTAAAATAAAAATTAAACTTCATGTTTGAAGGTACCTTCTCCTTAGGTGATTTCCAGAGATCAGGCTATGACCCTACTGCAGGGTTCATGCAGAGCACTGTTTCAGACCATGGCTGTTTGTGGACCTGCAAAAGAGCCAGTGCAACATTTTCCTTGCTCAGATAATAGAGGATCGTTCCTTAGAAGGACTACTAGGAAGAGGGAAGCAGAGCAGAGCACTGAATCTTATGTCAGGAGTTGGGCAGGTGGTGACCAAAACGGGCAGGTGGTGACCAAAACAGCCAGGTCTCTTTGCTCCAAATAGCAAAAGCTGACAGATCCACGAGAAAATTAAACTTGCAAAGTTCATCAGCTTCTCTGAGACTTGCTTAGACAGGTTCTATGTGAAGTTGTGCTGAAGAAACTCTGGTAGGGAAATAGCCCCCAATAGAAGTAACTAAAATGAAAACGAGACCAAGAGGAACACCCTCTGTATTGTACTGTTCTAAGGAGAAAAACATAGTTCAGCAGTCAAATAAATCTCATCCTTCCCTAATTTCTATGATTGCAAACTTTCTATTTTCATTGGCTGATATTAGAGAGGGAATTAAAGCCCTTAAAACTCTGCACTTTTTTTGAAAAATTTATGTCTTGCACAGTGGGCCACAGTACAAAACATACGGTGTTTTACAAGGTACGTTTTTTGAAGTATTTTTCTAATTTTTGTGCAACATGGGCCAGGCATGTTTTTGCACCTCTTGTGCATAGATTTACCTCTCCTTCTGCACTGGTACTGGTTCCATTGCTGAAAAGCCCCCAGTTGCCATCACATAAAATGTTGGATAAGCTAATGATACAGTTTAAAGGCAAAAGTGCATCTTCTTTGTTAACAGACATGAGGACAGACCTCTCCCTTCTATGCCACCTAGTGCAAGTACTATAAATTCAAATGCTGAGCAAAGATGTAGAATTTAATAGAATTTGAAAGATTCACAAGCTGTAAGATTAGTAAGGGGTTCAAACTATCTGAGCGAGACACCACAGTAGTAGAAACCATAGAGAGAGAAATTAGGATAGTGTACAACATATCTGAACTTTTTCCACCTCTCTTCACTAGTTTCTGGGTATTGATTTTACATTAAAATATCCTTCTTTGTTTTTGTTGTTTTGGGCAACTCCTTCTTCCTGAATTATGTCTGATTTAGACCTTTGTCTCTCTTTAAGATTTGTTAACCTGAAATTCAAAGTTCACTTCTTTGTTAAAAGCAAATAACTCATAGTGCCTTATTAATTGCTGACTGAAATTTGAACCAGAGTTTGGGAAGACAGCAGCCTTCTTTTCTGCTTGCTAACATTAGTGGTATTCTTCTGTACAGCTGTAAACAGGTTTGGCTTTTTAAGCCTTATCATGGGAGGATGACAATTTTTATTTGATTAATGAGTGCTCTTTTCAGGGCTTCAGAAGGAACATCAAGGTTTACACCAACAAATCTCAGGACACAGAATTTTTACACACAGTTCTGCAGTTTTGAACTGCAATACTTTAATTAGAAATTGCCAATTCCTTTTGTATGTGGTTTTGGTAGAGTTACCAAACAGATGTCCAAAGTGGAATGGCTTCTCAGCCCTACACACTGGTACAGGGCAAGATGGGGTCTAACACTAGTTGTAGTTTTGAGCTCAGAGCTCAACCACTGTTCACGTATCTGAACACCGTTTTGTGGTGAACATTTCTTCCTCTCCTTCAGCGAGCAAATTAGGGCATTCAGTCTAAAAGGGTGAGAGGGGGGAAGTGGGTGGGGTGGTCAGTGGTTTGTTCTGCACATGGTTCTATCACTAACTGTATAAATATCTCAAACACTGAGGTCTTTAATGACAGAATACTGTTTTCTGACATGCAGTGGCTTTGGTCATGTATTAGGGTAGTGTGATGATGTCATGCAGGATTTCTACATGTTCCCTCTGCAGTGCACCCAGAAACACATGGATCTCAATGCCTTGTACGTTAACGAGACCACATAACCGCAGAGGTTCATGTAGTCCAACCATCAGAGGAAGATCAACAACCAAGCAGCTATGTTCATTTCTGATGCATATGAATTCAAGGTTCTGATTATATTGCTCCATTTAGCATACAGAATTAGCACAACACTAAGAGAAACAGACAGGTTTATTCTACCTGTCTAAAAATGTAGAGATGGGGATTTATCTTCTTTGCATTAGACTTTAACATGTAGATGTCTATCTCAAAGCTAGAAATCTAAGCCCTTGCATTCAGTGGAGAGAAAAGGGTGAGGTTTATCTCATCCATACACAGACATTTAAAAGAGATTGGATAAGTGATCTCTTCAGATTATTTATTTGTATCTCTAAGAGTGTGTAAAATTTTATCTTAAACAGTATACCTACTTCAGTCATCTAAGCTGTGTGAAATAAACTCTCCCCAGCCTTCTGCAGCTGAGCACAGAGATTGCCCAGAAAGGTTTAAATGAACTGTCTTGGATAACAAAACTTTTCGGCCTAAGACAACCTGCAAAACTGTCTTAGCTTGTACAGATCTGTCTACTTCTCCTGCTCCTGGCCTTTGAACAAGCTCATTTAATATTTGTTAGGGTATTTCCATAGCAATCTGCAGAGCAGAGAAGTCTCTTTTTATTACTCATTTCAACCACTGAAGATGTTTTCTCCCCACAGGTCAAAGGGGTTTGAATTGATGGGAGCTCACGATCTTGAATGTCAGGTAATTTCCAAATGCTCTAGTTCACCCTGTTACCATGAAATAATATATTTAGACATGAGAATTAGAATAATTAGAGGGTGACTTCATATGTCTGCATAGGTAGGTTTCCATTTTCTTGCCTTGATGCATTACTGAAGGATCTCATAGGCATTGACTCAAGATTCCAGTCTTGTATACTGGCGTTTTAGGGGTTTAGGCTAGGCAAAATTCAAAATATTTAGAGAGATCACTAAAGTGAAGTACACCATGGAAGCATATAGTGTGTCTGTCACCTGCTGGAGGAAGAGGAAGAAAAATTAGAAGACTGAAAGGGAAGTTATGTAGTGGATGCCATCCCAAAGAATGATGCACTTAGAAATACTGGACTTGCTTAACTGTCTTGTGATGAAGGCACAAGAATGACAAATGCCATTAAGAAGTTATTTACAAATCCTGCGGCTATTAAGAGTGAGATTAGTTTTTACACTTGCACTTTAAAAGTATTTCCAGGCTGGTGGGACTGTGTGGAAAGGCATAAAATACTTGTTTGGCTTAGTCTGTTCTTATTCAGCATTACTACTTTTTGCTGTATTTGTTGGTTACAACAATTACAAAAGGTTTGTAAGTTTGAACATCACAGAAAGGCTGTGCATGGGTGGCAGTGTGCACATGTAAAGGAACCCACGGCACTGGCTAAGAGAACCTAAAAACAAAGGGTGACACTGATCTCTTTTAATCTCAGCCATAGCAATGTAAAATGGAGAGGAGCTCCAAATCCCTTGGGAGAGGTACATAGGGAGTGAGGAGTACTCTAACCCACTAGGCTTGGATGCAATTCACATCTTTCTGAAGGTGGCAGCTTGGGTTTTATTTTTCACTTGTGTAATTCTGCAGTTTGCTTCTGGCCCAACACGTTATCCACTTGGGCTTCCAGGTGCAAGCTTTGTGAGTATCTACATATATATACATATATACATCTATACACACACACACACACACATATATATACATATGTAAATGATAATGTGCATAGTGTGGAAGCAGAACCAATGTTTAGTGCACAATGCTTTTGTGTGTCTGTCTATAAGAGGCATAAAAGGGTACAGCTGGGCAAGCTAGCACATGCAGAGCAGTGGGATGGCATGGTATTTTGAAGGGGGAAGGGAACTGGTATCCATTCAGGCATCTATACTTCAGCCAAGTGAGTGTGCTGAGCTACCTGCTGTGGCTGGGGCAGCTTCAGCTCACCTCACTTCAATGTCTTCTTCTAAGGAGGGAGATGATGTGTTGTGGCTCAATGGGTCTGCTGCGTTATCATCTGAGGCACTCCTGGGGTTCTTTTCTTTAAAAGAATACGCATAATTATAGAAAATAATTCATCCATACAGACACAGCACCTGTAAATAAATTTTTAAAGTGGCAGTGTTCCATACACGCAGCCAGCTACCACAGGAAATCTGGGACCAGCATTCAGATGTGGCTCTTTCAGAGCCAAGAGCTATTTCATTTCCTAAAGCATGT
The DNA here is from genome assembly GCA_034509425.1 of Eopsaltria australis. Classification (NCBI taxonomy): domain Eukaryota; kingdom Metazoa; phylum Chordata; class Aves; order Passeriformes; family Petroicidae; genus Eopsaltria; species Eopsaltria australis. The sequence continues at coordinate 95,971 of JAVTVJ010000208.1, forward strand.
TTTCCCAGTTCCTGTATATCCCTGCTCTGCTGTTTCCTTCACCCACCCACCACCTTATTTTACATATCTAATACATGACATTTTAAGGTCTTTTTACTTCTTTCAACTGTCCACTTAAATACCAAAATAGAACAACAAACCCAATGCTCCACTGTTTCTAGAAAATATGAAAAATTATATTCTTTTTACCTTTCCCACTTAGGGACAAAAAGAAGGCCTCCAAAGGTAGGGAAGATGAAGAAAAGGAATAAAATCCATCTACCCAAAATGCTCATGATTCAGAGAGTCATCACAGAGTGATAAAAAGCAGCTGGATGGTCACATCCAGAGAGTAGTGGTCACTGGCTCAGAGTCCCAATGAACATCGGTGACAAGTGGTGTCCCTCAGGGGTCCGTATTGGGACCAGTGTGCTTTAATATCTTCATTAATGATATAGATGAAGGAATTGAGTGCACCTCCAGCAAGTTTGATGATGACACCAAACTGAGTGCTGCAGTTGCCATACCCTGGCTGAGGTGAGCATCTGAGGTGACACAGTTGCCTGGATTCCTTCTGGCTGTTTCACAAGAAACCATTGAAAGCAGAATTCTCCTTTGTCTGTATATGCTGGCAACATAAGCGAGCTAACAGTATAAAAGTTACGTCTTGAACGTGATTAGCAAATTCCTACGTGCCTTGCATGGCACTGGAGCTGACCATATGTTACAATAAGAAAATTCACAAACAAGAGTCAAGACTGAGTACCAGTTTTATGCACGTGGTTCCCATCAGGGCCACTGTCTTTAAAGTGGCATCATAAGGAGAAGGCACTACAGTCTTAGGGAACAGATTTGGCTAGACAACAGTGGAGAATGCTAAAGCACAAAAAATTAGTAAAAGATTTCCTAAAGATCATGGAACAGGAGATGAATTCCATACTGATTTAGAAATAGAAAACCATACCAAAACCAAAACAAAAACAAAAGCAAACAAACAAACAAACAACCTGAAAGGTCTATTCAGAAATGGAGACTGAGCCCCAGTCCAACCAACCTGTTGTGCATCCCAACAACTTGACATACTGACAAGATTTCTGTGCCATGCTCGCCTTTGCCATTCTCCTACACCACCTCTCAACCACAGAGCAACAGCAACTTAAACACACAAATTCTACCATAGCCACAGAAAAATTGGCTGATTTTGTCCATTAAGACTAGGAAGATGTTCAAAAATATTCAGATATTATTACAAATTTCTTTTTCCTTGCACAACCTTACAAATCTTTTAGATCATGTTTTATTATTTAATATTCTTAGGTCCCTGAATAAGATTATGTTTTAAAATGTTAACATAGATTGTACTAATTAGGCTGCCCCACCACAGACCTTTTAGACATGAGAATACTGAAGCACAGGAAGACTCTAGCTTTCAAACGCACACAATGGAAGTTAGTAGCGTCCAGGCAAGAAGCAGAAACAGAGATTCCAATCTAAAGATCACTGAAGTCAACAGGAGTCTTTCTCTTGACATTAATAGGTTTTGGATCAAACCCTGAATGACCTGTCCACAGTCACACAGCCCATCAGAGAGAGAAGGGAAACAGGAGACTGCTACCCAAATTACTTTTTCCAGTGAAACTGACTGGATGGCAGCAAGTTAAAAAACTCCCCTGAGGTATTATCATAGGCCCTGACCTACATGTGCTATACATTTTCAATGATGCTTTTTCATAAATGAAAAAAAATAGTTCACTGCTCTGATTTTCTGAGGTTATTTTTCATTCCTTATATCTCTTAGAAATTTCAGAAATTTCTAGTCTGAAATGTCTGATTTAAACAGAGTAATTTTGAGTGCTATGAACAGTACCAGGCTTTTTGCTGCTTTTCTATGTTTGTCCAGTAAAAAGTGGGGGCTGAGACATGAATTTTGGTCCATCACTGAACATCCCCTTGAGTTCTGGCCCAAACTGTTCTCCAAACAGTACTTGCAAGCAGTGCATTCTTGTAGTACTAAAGCCTCACATACATGAGAAGGTCAAATTTTTATACTGGTAAAAGAAAGCTAAACTATGTGTGTCTGTGTGCAAGTAGATATGTTTATATGAATGTACACACACAGGCATACATAAATGAAGTTAGATTCACATTTTGGGGAATAATGTGTAGGAATTGTATATCTAGATGTAAAAGCTTCTAAAATCTTCAAATATAGACATTAAAGTCATTTCACCATTCAAGATGAAATAAAAAATATTCTTTTAAATACTAAAAAGAACATTTAGCTTAAGTGCAGGGCCCTGCACCAACGAGTAATATCCTAATTTCATACTTCATCATTTAACACAATGCAACCAGCCAGACTTTAGCGTAGCACAGCAACCTGAAGATTCAAAGTCCTGGCAACCCTATTGTAAGACTCAGTCTTTTATTCTGTCTTTGGAATAAATGTTATCCCCCCACAAACTAGAGAAAAGTTTAGACTAGATATTTGAGATCAGAATTTCTGAGTTTTCTTTCTCTCTCATCGCCTTTTTTTTTTTTTTTTTATTTTTTTTTTAAGAAGCAACCTAAAAGGTCTTGATTCTGCGTTTCAATTATTAGAAAATGGGAATAGTGACATAAAGGCATTTTTACTTATTAGAGCTTCTCTTGTGTTTGATTCTTCACCTGATGTCTTTCTTTGTGTAATGCCTGCCTAGCAATACTGGCAAATTGTTTCTGAAGAGCTACAGAGAAGAAAATGCTTTGATCCGATAGAAACACATCAGTGTAATAGCAGTAGATACCTTTTATTTTCCAGTCTTTCAATGCCCCCCTTCAATTCACAAAACACACACTCAGTGATTAAAAATTCCTGTCATTTTTGTTTTAGAAACTGGGAACCTACAACTTTAAAGTGTGGCAAAGTAAATCTTCTGCCGGAGTGATCAAGGAATTATGCTATTGTCCTGTCTTTATGTTTTCCACAATGCATAAAGCATCACTGTCCTTAATTGTTCTTTCATCTCACCCATTGACTTGAAATCAGCATTGCACTCCAGGAGTAGTATTAGCTTGAGAACTGGCAAAGAAAAGCAAAGAGGCTTAGCATGCCTCAGCACTGCAGATTAAGTGCCTCTTCAAAGATGTCACCCCAGATGTGGCAGGCTACATTCCTGCTTTCCCCTGGCAACAGCTGTGGAGCCACATCAGTGCTACTGCCTTATGTTCCTGAACATTATGAGAAGAAATAAAAGCTGCCTTTTTAATGGCTTGGGTTTGTGTTGGAGGCATATTTTTCTGTTTACTTTTCAAAAGGGCAAGCTTTCCTGTGTTTTCACTGCTGACAGATAAAGATGAGTTGACATCTCACAAGCAATGTTTCCTTTTTGGGCTATTCCATAGTGTACCCTCTATTGGTTTGGTTCATCGTTCCTCTCAGGGACTGCAATGTCTCTTTGACTAAGCTGTGATTACAAGCAACTGCTTGCAATTCCTTTAATGTCTTTGGTAGGTTTCACTTCCAATTAAAAATGGTCGGTGGTGTGAGTGATTGTGAAGTGGGCTGAAGATAGCCAGTCTGCAGGTACAGCAGATGCAACAAAGGGAGGGTTTCAGGAGTGGGCTCCATCTGGGGTGGGCTTGTTCACACAGGGGCAGAGAATGAAAACTGCACAGCTGCATTATGCAAGGACAGCAGCATCTACTTTTTCTTGTGTGCTCAGAAAACCCAGGCTGGACTCTAACTGACCAAGTTTCTGTAGCCCATCTCTTTCACTATTAAGTTGTTGCAACTCTGAAGAATAAATGCTGCTAGTCAAAATCAGGTATCAAGCACTCACTCTACCTTACTGTTTTTGATTGGCTATACTTTATCTGTACTCTATTACAGTATGTTGGATTCTGTGGATATCCAGAATTTTCAGGGTTTGGGTTTTGGTTTTTTTTCTCTTTTTATTTTTCTTTTTGGAAAGGGAACACCTCATGCATTGCAATTTTTTTTTATGTCTGTGTGAGCCTTTTATTTCAAAACCTCTTACACACACAATTCAAATTCTATTACATGTAACATTTTCCTCTGAACACTCCCCTTACCAACACATGTATTGACCCATAAGATCTTGATTCTCTTGCCCAGACATATATTGCACCTTTTCTCTGTCAGTTTCCTGAAGCTTTTTTCCTTTATATCAGCCCTGAAATTTTACCTTTTCTGCTAGGCTGCTTCCTCTGACTTACATCAGTATTAGATAGTCTCATTGATCTCTTTGACAGATTCTACATCGCTAATGTCTAGATGCATTTTTGTCTGACCTGTCTCAGACTACAGACTGCATATTTTTTGTAGCAATCACCACAACTCCATCATTTAACACATTGTTAGTGCATAGAGGGCTGGTAGAAATATATCCAGAGCATAAGTAATCCAAGATTAGTAGTTTTCATGTAGCTAATTGATTGGCTTGGAACCTAGCTTACAAATTTATCACATTTAACACTCACTTGTGAATACATGCCAGTCATTGTCAGAGAGGAAAATGAATTACAGAAACCCCTGGTGTAATCCTCTTGGAAATTCATGTTTCCACGCCTACAAAATACAAGAGACTAACCTTCCTGCAGGTTACACACAGTGTATCTAGAAATAACTTCAGAGAAGAAGGTATAAGTAGATCTATAGTACAGTAACACAATTTTAAAAGTGTGGCCTATTCATAATTCTCAGAACATTGTTTTTATAAGCAGCTGTTATTGCTGAATGGATCCAGTTTATCTCTGTATGGTTAATAATTTATTATTATATGTGTATATTACACAACTATTTTAAGGTTCACCTTGATCATAGAGGTACAAAAAAAATGTCTTATTAGGATGTCTCTGTTACCCAGAATTGATTTGTACTGTAGCTAATGAACAAAATGCAATTTTGTTTACAGTCTGTGTCCTCTACATGTAGGTCATTCCTATGAATATCCTGCCTATTAAATGACATCAATTCTACCTACCTATTTAAGATGCAGGATAACTAAAAGGAATTTAGTATAAGAGTAATAGTTTAGGACAGCTAACCAGAGTTTATTCCCCACAGAGCATTGGCTGCTTCCTCTGCTGTAGGTAAGTGTCGCTCTGGCTTTTGCAGTGTTCTATGTTTTACTTTGGTAGTAGAATTTCTCATATGTTTTCTGTAAACATAGTCCATGTTTTCTTAACCGACTTAAATTGTTTTGAACTTCTAGATTGTTTTTCATTCCTTTCTCCTAAAGTGAAGAAAGATGATAAACTGTGTTATTATCCTGTAGAATGGTAGAAGTGGTAACCTCATTGACCAATCCATGATTGTCTTAAGAAAAATATAAAAATGAGTGAATAAAGAAAGGCAGGGCTCTCTTTTATAGTCCTGCCTGGGTAGTCCTGACTTGCTGCTAAATCTACATGTTTCTTTTGTGTCCGACAGTGCAACAGGTAAGTAGCTCTGAAAGCAGCAGTTTCTCTGTGCATTTCACACAATCCACAGATGTTCAAGTCTCTTGCTAGAGATCAGAATAAGGATACATGCAAAAGGGGCAGAACCTTATCTTGTTGCTACATGAAACAGAGTAAAAAGACATGAGTGAAATGCAGTTTTCTTCCCAGCTACATCTGATTGAATAATGCAGGAAGGATTACCATGAGTATGTTGTGACTAGATGGCCCATGCTGCCTACAAAGGAATAACACATGAAGTCTCAAGTGCTTTTCATTTCACACTCTTTTATGAGCTATGAATCAGCTCTTGATTGGAAAATTCTTGATTACTCTTAATTTAAACTTTTTTGTAGATCTTATTTTTCAGCTTACAAAATAATGGCAAAATTGTTTTGTGGTCATCCTAAAGTATCTGTGCCCACTGTAGTATTGGAAGAACATAAATGGGATTTCCCAGGATAGAACCATCCTCATCCATAACAACTAAAACATCCATGGCTGCATATCAGTTTCATCTTAGCACATAAAGGCTTTCTGCACTCAAATTGCCTCCAGTGCAACTACACAGGAAAGACACATAGCAAGGCTCTCATAAGTAACATGGGAAAGTGATCCTAGAGAGCCTGTCTGCTAGGGAGAGTCGTACACACTCCTGGTGAAGATATTGAGAAAGTGCACACTGAAGAAAACTGTACAGAAGCTCTCCAGAATGGGAGAAAAATAGAGAAGTACTTTTCGTCACCACTCAGATAATGGCCTGAATTTGTACCAGAGACAGCTCTATCACAGACAGAGCAGATGACACAGAAGAAACAACATCCAATATAAAGGATGTTACAAACAGACATGAAAACAATGCTAAGCAAATAAAAGAAACCAGGATAGAAAGCTTTAATTCTGAAAACAAAGGACATTAAATCTGGCCAAGAAACTAGGCTCAACCAACATATAAAATTAAGAAGAAAACCTTTAGAAAACCACAAGCATAAAAAAAGTTTTTTCAAGGTCAAGAGAAAAAATGTATCCCACTTCTGCCCTTTATTGAGTGTATGCATGGTGCTTTAACCAAAGTGCAGCAGTTTCTTTCCACACCACACCTTCACACAGATCATCTTCTAAAAGGTGTCATATTAAAAATAAGTAAACACAGAAGTTCAGTCATGGGGAAAGCTGTGTGCCAAAATTACTGCTTTATAAAATTCCTAGAAAAATGAGATTGAGTTCTAGCCAGAAAATTAGGCACACTGAAAGCTTTTATCTATGTAAAGCTACTACGTGCTTCCTTACCTGACTCTGACACAGGCCACAGTAGTAGCTAATAATTTTCCATAGCAGTTCCTATCTGTGAGATAAAGAGAAGCCATGTGTTTTCGTCAGACTGGATGACCGGGGTCAATCAGCCAGCATACATTTATTTGCCCTTGTTGTCCTCAGATAATTCCAAATTACATATGTGATCTCTTATAGAATGGGGAAAATGTAATGAGAGAGCGGGCTGGGGGTGGAAAGATGTACAGAGAGAGACAAGGGAAACTTAGAAGTAGTGGAAGAAAAAAGTATGTTCAAGATAATACAAGAGGAGGATGTTGCTCTCAAAGTCTAAACAACCTGATTTTGCATGCCTAGGCCAAGTGGATTTCTTGAGATGTTTTAATTTCTTTTTCCTGTTTTTATTCTCTTCTGAGTAAGGTATGGGAGACCTACTACACTGAGGAGTCTCCTCACATCACTCTGGGAGGAGAATGATTGCCAAATACATAAAGCTGAGAAAGTGAAGATGAGAAAATGAAATAATATGGAAGTACAGAGAGTAGGAGGAGGAAGGGGAAAACAAAGATGATATTGTAACAGAGAGATCAGAAAAAAAATAATAATGATAGGAATCCATATAGATGTTCAGGACTTCCGGGACCAAGGTATAATAAGTGAGCCACAGAGACCTTTAGCAGTGAGTCTGAGAGTTCCAGACCATCTCAGATCTGCAGCACCATTGCAGACAAACTGATGCATATGTGTAGTGGGTCAGAGACAGCCAGGAGACTTTAAACTCATGGAACATGATCCAAACAAATGATCTGTGCATTCACAACGCTCAAAAAGAGAATCTGCAGGTGTCCAGTGGTGCCCATGGAATTACGGTTCTCACCAAACTATATTGTGAGAGACCAAATTCTTCTTTTAATCTTCTTGTGAAAAAGATTCTCCAGAAACTCATATGCCTGGTGTTCTACAGAAGCCTGCAGAAACCTTCAGGAGCACAACTGATGCAGGTAATAGAAGGATGAAGAATGAGTGAAGAAACTTCACCTGCTGGAAATCAGTATCTCCTCACAGTTACTGACAGCAATTATTGTGATCAGAAGAGGTGATGGTGGAGTAGAAAGAGCAGCAATAATGTCTGTATTATCTAAATACCTACAAGTAAGGCACTGACACGCATCTAAAAGATCAGAGAAAAGAGAGAGCAGAAAGAGGAATTAAAAAGGAGAATGCTGGACTATCACAGTATTTCCCAGTTGTATCCAATTCCACCTGGCTTATAAGACCTATTCCTTGTCAAATTCAACGTTATTGATTTTTTGCAAATAAATCACTGCCTGGGTCCAATTTTACAAACAACCATGCCAAGTGTAATGCAATTGATGAATTCTCAGAAGGTGCAAAACCAAAGTAGACGGCTCTACCACAGCCCTGTTCTTTACTTTAAAGGCCAGTAGGGTGAGGATGGATAAGGTCAAACTTTGTTGCCATTTTCAGTAATCTGGAAATACAGTCTGCCTCAAAGTTAAAGAGCTCTAATTTCCAATGGTGTACAGTCAGGGGAAAAAAAAGGGAAAAGAGAGAGGAAATGTTCCATGAGCCAGTTATGCCTTTTACTCACCAGTTATCCCATTTGTTGTCTGGCGCAGTTAACAGTTTGGTCTGGTGAGAAATTAGTTTTTGCATTGCCCCTTTAAATATGTGGTGTGAAAGCACTTTATGAGCCATGTGTATTAGTGTTCATATTTGTGTGGGTCTGTTGAGTTTTAATCAATCAGCCTTTTTTCAGAAGACTTTAATTTTGCTCTCATTAAGTATGTGTGAGTTTTGTGTGTGTGCAGGCGCATATATTTATCCCTGTCAGCATTCAGAAAATTACATGCCCCTAGTTAACATATTGTACAGTACTACAAATTCTCATGAATATCACTTATCACAAGGGATAAGTTCGTCAAATGGAATGGAATGGAAACTTTTCTCATTTTCAAACAAATTGCCTCTCTTAAACATGCAGATATTTACCGTATATTTGTATTATGCTTGTAAAGTGTAACTGTTCCACTTACCAGTTTCCAGAAAGAGTCCCTGACAAAACCACTGTCCAGAATGTCAGACATTAAAATATCTCTGAGACATATTTACAGCTGCAAAACTAGCATTTTTCACATTGTTCTCATGCAATGACTTTGCTCCAGTGGATGACAGCAGTCAGTGTGAATGTTTTAGCTAAACATGTAACCCCAGCAAAACTATGAAGGGCAATAAAAAAAATGCTAACTAAGATTTCAAGTTTTTATCCTGATCGAATTGAAATTGCCCCTCTGTCATGTTGTAACCCACTAAAACTTCTATAACTTGTTTCACTAAAAAGCACAAAACCTCCAGCAACTCTTCTGTCCTTTTCTTTTTTTCTGTACCCCTTGTAACCTTTAGTCCTTTCATTCTTACTTTGGGCTACAAGGGTATAAAACTCGTAATTAACAACTTCTTTATTGCCTCTGCAATAGTAATTGGCATGTATAGCCTTGAGGTACTAAGAATAAAAAATAATTTTCTTCCCCCTGCCCCTTGTATTTAACTAGCACTCCACAGTTATTATTAGATCTTGCCAAAACTTCACCTTTCGCAAGAACCGTGTGATAAAAGTGCAATCCCCACACAGTGACCTCTGCATGCAGCAATCAATACTTATGCTGTAATATTTCCCCTTCTTGCTGTTTCAGAGCAGCCTTTTAAAAAAAAACAGGCTGGGAAGAGATTAGATTATCAATTATCATGAAACTGTCTGCAACTTCAAAGGGCTGCAGAGCAAGGGAAACCATAGTTTATCAGGACTGTAAGCGTCCTGCAATTATCTCTCATGTCACCCAGATGTAGAGCAGTAGTTGGGGGAATAACTTGGGTCTGTGGTGAGAGAGTGGCTTAGTGGAAAAATATAAAAGCAGCATTTTCTTTGGAACATGAATCATTGGTTTTGGGTCAGATATTGACAATAAGTAGGATCTTGAATGTGTTAACTACGAGCAGCTCGATCCAATATACTCATGTATCTATGCAGCGTGAGCATTTTATCGATAAGCAGACATGGGACACTTTCCCTGAAACTCCAATTTTTACGTAGGTCAACAGATTGTTAATAGTGTGTCAAAGAATGATGCATTGATAGTCAGTAAAACTGCAAGATGTTTGTTCTCAGTCATTCCCACAAGTATTAGGCCTATGGGTTTGCACAGGAAAACAGCTTCACAAGTCAAGTAAAACATAGAAGTTTGGAAGCAAAACTCCAGCTACTGACATCACTTCCTGACACAATATGGCATTTTTGTTTGGTCTTGTTTTCCAGTGGGATTCATGAGGCTCCAGTTTGACCTGTGATATCTTAAGCCCAGGAACAATGGAAAATTAATGTAATGTTTATTAATACATAGAAAAAGCCTCTGGCTATGCAGAGCACCAAATCAAAACAATTAAAGTAGCATGTAGTCACAAGTCTGGTTAATGTGCAACTTTCTGTGTCAGGATATGATATACTGAATGAAAATAAGTTCATAAAGGAATTTTACTTAGTTATGTTCCAACTAGCTACCCCTTTTGTTCCTCACAATACTTAAGCCAAATGTTTACCCTTGCCTATGACCCCACAAGGACAAAAAAGGTATGATTAACAAAGCTGGACAATGTTATTAAGCATAAATAGGACTGGACCCATAAATATGTGTATCAAAGATGAGGAAGTGCAGTACTAATGTGTTTAACTTACACAACATGCAAGGATCTCAATGCACTCCTGAGCAAAGGAGATAATAACATGAAGTTTAGATATAATGGGCCTAACTGTACCACAGACATATGGTAATGGGTCCTACCTCCAAAACTGTGCACAGGTGAAGAAAAACAGAAAAGAGACCCAACTGGCTTGACATGGTAGAACAGAGTGAGTAATGTTAGAAGCATTATGTTTTCTTCCCTTTTGTTTCGTCCCAGTTGTCTCTCTATGACACACATTGGGTTATTTGTTCTTATTGACATTTCTTCAGGATTACTTATCACCCAAGAGACTGGATAATGCCTAAGCTTAAACCAAACATCAGTCTATGGTTTCCTCATGCTTTTAGACAAGAAAACCATAATGGTGGAAAGACAGGCAGAGCCAGGAAGTTTAAGATATTATAAACTGTGTGCTGAGTGGAATATCTGAACCCCTTTGACCTTTTTATTTCTTGTTATGAGGCAGGCCATGTACCAAAGATAGTGACATTTTGCATTTTAAAAAAAAAGTTCTCAGGAGCACATCTGACAAAGAGCTAGAATTAAGTTCCTCTCACAAGAAACAAGGATAGAAAAGTAAAACCATTCATAATGTACATGCTATTTCTATCTCCAGGTGGCCATTAACCAGGCAATGTAGATTCCTGATGGCCCTCTGAGGACCTGCTGGGCATAAAGCACAATATTTCAAATAAACAGTAAATACAGAGACTATGCCCCACTGCTTCCTAGAGTACATGGTGTCTATCCCATTAAGCGTCTCTGATGGCCTGTTGAAATACTAAGAGTTCAAAGGGTTGAAAATGGGAGAAAAAAGGGAATCAAATTAATTTTTTTTTTTTGTGGACAGCTTCATGGCTCATCTTTCCACAGCTGTCATCTTGCCACCTGCTGGTTTTTAACCTACTTCTCTCCAAATAAAGTGGCTGTAGCTGAAACCTAATCCACCGATTCCTCATACAATTATAGGGATAAATCTAAACCTTGTATATGCTGAAATATCCTTTCCTGAATTGGTCTACATTTGGCCTTGTCTAAAAATGACAGTGGCAAGGAAGGATACCCCAACTTTGACCACTGCATGGTAAGGACCTTGAAAGATTACAGAATAATATTTGATGTGAGCTATTGTGAATAGGATTGGACTCCTTGTGTTGCTGATTTTCCTTTAGACCTCATGTGTTCATGTGCAGAGTAGGGTGCTTCTATGAAAAAAAAATGCCTTTTTTCCTTTTTGGAAAAGTGTTTTGCCCCCATCTGACACTGATAAAACCTGAAACTTATTTCCTTTGCTGGTAGCTGAAAAGGAAAATATTTTGAAACATACACTGCATTTAAAGTCAATATGTAGAAAACTATTTTTCCTTAGTAGTAGATTACTTTAACTTATTTACATGTACACTACTTTTTATACTAAAAAAAAAAAAAAAAGCCTAAGACATACTAAAATTTTAAAGATGGGCTTTCATACAAATTTATATGACATTGTATCTAATATTCAATGATGTCATAGTGCCAGATGAAACAGTTTCTAGAGGGGAAAAAAGTGCAGTTAGTCAATTTAACCCATTTAGTAATTAATTTGAGCATCTTATTGTCAGATTTAACTCTGGAGATTGTCAATGTTCTTTTGCCAGTGTTAACAGAGGATACACAACTATTTCATGTGTATTTCAGATGAGAAAGATGGAAAAGAATTCTTTGTAAAATACATCGTACCTGTAGTAGAAATGCAGGTTGGCCTTAACTGGGTCCTTTTTCTACAAATTTTGCTGAAGAAAGATCCTTTCTAGAAGAAACATCTGTGCATTCTTGTAATAAAATTAAATGTTACTTCATGCCTTTAGCATTTCAGATAGTCAAGGAAATGAGCGATCTCCTTTGTCATTTAAAACTGACCACTTTCATGTGCTCTTCTCCCTATTTTTTCCCTCAGAAGGCAGTGAACAAGGGTGGAAAGGACACTGTGTAATCTCTGGGCAAGTCTTGCTTGTATTCTGAGCTGGACAGAGCCTCCACAACAGCCTAATTAGTCTTCAAATGAATGTCAAGTCTGCACGTCTGGGACAAGTCTTGCAATCAATGCCATGTACCTGTCTCTATGTGTGAAGCAGTCTCAGGGACATAAACGGGACTCTTCTCAGGTGAAACTGTACTAGAAGCTGCACTTCCACCCCCAGGGCACATCAGAGTCATTCTGAAAGGAGCCTTCCCAAAATGCACATGTCATGGGTGCCAGATGTTCAGCACCAGCTGTTTCCTCCATTCACCCCCTCTGTGCTGCACTACTTACCAACACAGAAATTGTCATCTTCTTTTCCTGACTTCCTAACACACTGGGTGCAGGAGCAAGGATCAGTCTGGCCAGTGCTGCATAGTTTGTACTGCACATGCTCATCTTAGCATAGGGACAATTAAATATAACATTTGACATAACAAACTTCCCTGTGGAACAAGGACACCTTGATAGCCAAACTCTTCTTTATGTGACTGGAGGGATATATAAATCAGCAGGCTTTGGGGGTAAAAGCTGTTTGTTTGTCAAGCCTCTGTCTAGTGTCTGGCTCAGGGAGGCCCTGATCCATGACCTAACCTCTAGGCACAACCAAAACACAATAAAAAGAATTTGCCTGGCCACTGGGCAAATAGAAGAGAAAGATAGCTCCTGCCTTGCAGAACGTACTTCTCCTAGTAATAAGGGGACTAGTCTTTCATATGCAAACATAACCTTAGATTTGTTTAGATATCAGGAAACAAATTGAGTATCTGCATCCACACATTCTCCCTCATTAAACTGTCGCATGATCTGAACTCTTGGCAATGAAATGATCATTTAGCAAGAAGTTTACTGAATTCAAAAAGCCAAGACACAAACAAGAAAATGCATAGCACAGGATTTAAAAGAGAAGTAAATTGGGGCCAGCTGGTAGAAGCAGGCACCACTTCATTAAAGTGGAGATAGACATACCAGTTTACACCTGATGAAGAACATACTTTTAAAGTCTCTGCCTTGGTACCTTTCTTGTCTGTCACATGCAGCCATCCCAACAGGCTTGTGCAAGGTTTGTGTATTCAGCACTGATGCCTGAAGGATTTTTCTGCTTTTCTTCTGAATATTTCCCTACATTCACAAGTATTAGCATGCATACTTGTGATGCTTTAGGTGATAGTTTAGCCTGGTTTCATGGTGTTTAGGAGGCCGGTAGACTAAACACCCCTGAAACCACGTAGAGTTAGAAGACCAAACACCCTGTTTTCGTGGGCCCTCAGGGTCTCCTAGCAGGACAGATTTTGTAAACTAGAAGTTAGCCCACCCCAGCCCCTTACTGGGCCCTCCTGGTAGATATGCTAATGTGTAGAGTCTTTAATTGTATACTGGACTGGGGGGACGGGGCTTTTGCGACGTGTTCTACCTGGACAGCAGAAGCCATCGAATGGGATCCTATTAAAATACCGAGGTAAACAACCCCCAACCCTCTAACCGTGTCTGAGCCTTTATTTCCTAAGACCAGAAAAAGGCATCAGCACAAACATGAATGTGCTCTTTGCAAGTTGTAACCCTATATACAAGTGTATGATACTCTTGCTGCCCCAGATGTTTGATCATTCACACTAAGAAACCCTTAATTTTTTGCCCTTGGGATAATTTCTTGGCTGTGCTGGCTCAAGCTTCTTCTGAACCTCCAAGCTATACAACAAAAAATTCAGCATCAAGTTGGTGCTAGGTTTCTCATCTGCCTGTGCAGCCAGTGATGAGCTGCTAACATGAGTCATCCCACTCGTCAACTGAAGAAAGAAAACAGAGATTGAATTTCAAAAAATCTAAATAAACGGACAAACAAAATGACATTTGAGGCTCCAGTGCAGCACCAGCAGAAGAGAATCCTGCCTACATCTAACACTTGTTTTAGGAGTGTTGTCCATGGCAGTGTCCCAGACTTCCTCAGGGAGGTAGAGATATGCCTTTGTCCTGGCTTCCACCTCTGGACCTAAGCATGAACAACAATGGGATATGGAAAGGATCTAGCCCAACTTCTGCTGGTCTGAGTGAGAGTTCAGCAATCAGCTATTTATGGAAGTATGGCTCAATGAGAATTGTTAGTGGCCTAAGCCAGAAGGTCAACTTTTAGGTTTCCAGTATGCAGTGCAAATAAGTGCTCTTATTTTAAGAGCTGCAAAACTTTGTTTTCTTTCTAAGCATTCATTTAATCAGAAGCACTTATGCAAACGTCACAGCTCTTTGCATACATTAGTATAAAGTTCTATACATTAGAAAATGTAGCAACAAACATCATAATTCCTGCGGGATCAAGCACAGTGAGCACAGAGCAATAAGGGAATAATGTTTATGAGCAGGAAATGCTAGCTTGTAGCAGACTGATATATTTACACCTGTTCACTCAAATGTCACATTTACATATATCTATTTTTAATTATATGTGGGCACTGTAGTACTCAGACTTGTTTATATTGAGTGGATCCAGAGTTCTGATTGCTGGTTTTAAATATAACTTGAAGAATAAACCAAATAAATACGGTATGCATGTGTAACTGCAAAGGTGAGATGATAGAATACATAATTTTCAAAAATTCAGATTTTTTAATGTGTATCAAAGTGTATCAAAATACAAGGAATTATAGAATATCCTGAGTTAGGAGTGAATCACAAGGCTCATCAAAGTCCAATTGTATTGAAATTCAGACCAAGCCCTAGTTACTGAACCTTGCTTCCGTAGACATCCCTCAGAAGATGTCCATTGACATCAGAAGGTCCAGGAGATCATATACAAAAACCCAAACTTTTTGCCATGCTGTCCTCTGCTACCACTTCATGAAGACTCTAATGCTGAACAGAAATGTTGCACTTCTGCTCAGAGCTGAAATAAGGACACATAGGAGAGAAAGAATCATGGAAACAGAAAACAGACCCTTAAGCTACCAGAAGGCATAATATGTGTGGTTGACTTCATCTGCTTATCAAGGGTACTTATATTTCTGTGTAGATTTTGCTCATAACATTTTGAGTTGCATGGAGCAGAGGGTTTTTGTTGGGACGGGTGGGAGATGTAATGGGGATGGAAATTTTAACCTAAACCACCAAAAAATAAGCTGATTGGCAAATTCACTGTTCCAAATAGATTCTACCCTGATGTATTAGAAGATAAAATCTACCTGAACTGTCTTCCCCATTCAGCTTTCTACATACTGCTGCTGCAAGAAAAACCAGAATGCATTTGTGACCATGCATGACATTTGTTGCAAGCATTGTAAGAACTGCATTCAGAGTAGCAATCTATTTTTTCTAAAAAAGCTCTGCTGCTAATCTTTATTTAAAATAATAATTATTCCTAGGCACTTTTAAAAGTTGAAGCCCAACTCATTAGTTTAAAGGAAATACTGAAGCCAGTGTAAGGGTTATTTTAATTCCAGGCCATGTTGGTGTGAACATTATCAATTGATCTAGGATTTAAGTGACCTGTCTGGAATGCTTGACAAACAAATTTTTCTCATGAATTATACATATTACTGAAAACCATACTTAATGGGAGACTGGGAAGAGGGCAGGTATTTCCATCACCTAGGGGTGAAAGCCTTGCAAATTAACAACAAGACGGTTCATTGAAGCAGGTAATGGATTAGTCTGTGAAAACAAGAAATCTTTGTGGGAATGACTGTGATTATTCATATAGTCTGTTTGCTAATTATTGCTAGTATGAACATTATTTTAACTGCTTTTAAGAGCCTTGGAAATGATGTGGCTTGTCAACAGTGTTGTGAAACACTGCAATATAGTAGAGTTATAAGCAGTACCCACTCATTCACGGGAAAACTTTGCATTTGATCATGGAATCAAAATATGCAGACCATATTTATTCTTACATAATGAATATGTGTCTGCCTTGCAAGAGGAAAGAATAATAGATAAAAAAGATTTTTTTAAAAATGGGAGGTATGATATGTCAGCACAAAGCAGTCATGTTAGAGCTGCAAAGCTACCCAGCTAACATGAGGCAGAGCATATCATGATCTAACTGGATAGGATGGGAAAAGGCTAATCTTGCAATGCTCATCCTGAATTCAAATTCCATAACTAAAAATGTCTAAACATACATGTTAGAGAAGACAGTGACATTTGGAGAAAAGCTGTCTTCCTAAGAGCTACATAGCCCAACAAACATATATATATTTTACAAAAGCATTTTTCCATTAAAGTGATTTCCTTTGTTTCCTTTGCACCTGTAAGCATCCAGACTTCAGATAACTTTAGTGTGTGCATTTTGTGAGGTTCTGCTCTTTCCAGTTTTGTCACTGTTCCTTTGAGAAGACCCATATGTGCTCCTTTTCCCATTTCATCTACTACTTTCAGGTATTTCAGGAGATTTTAAATTTTGCAGTATCATTCATTACATCCTCTACTGCCAGTATCACTTGCCTTTTGAAAGGACACTAGATAACTAAGTTTAAAATTACTTATCACTACAGTGTCCTCAACTTTTCAGCAGAACTTCTGTTTAATTGTCTTTATTTCCTAGAATTAACATTTCAAAGCCATGATGAACTATCTAAAGCCTTCTCTAGCCTTCTACATAATACTGGCCTTCAGATTCCAATCCTTTTCCATTTAAGTTCCATATCTTTCAGTAGCTCTCCTTCATGTGACTTTAAAGCTGTGCACAGCGAGATTCATATCACGTGTTCACCTGTGAGCTAGTCATGAAAATTATTTATAAAAAATTTAATAAAAAATGAAATAGTATCATTCTGTCATCTTTCTGTTGTGGCTAAATGTTCCCAAAGCAGATTACATGAAACACGTGCTGTTTGCACATATTTATGTTTTCCCATTAAATCCAAAGGAAGTTTGGATGTCTTACCCAATAGCACAGTTCCATGCAGAAGACATCTGAAGTTAAAAAACAGGGCTCACACTCAGTTTTAGTTTAAGGCCTTCAAGTGAGGAGCAAACCTCAAATTCTTTTAGTGACTAAAATAGTCACCTCTGTGGTCAGCCTGGACGAATACTCACAGGATACACAATACAGTTTTATTCCTTCTTCCTGTCCTTCCTAGGTGTTTCATAAGCAGATCATATTCATTTATCTCATCTATCATGACAGTGATAGTAAATCAATTAATAAGTATCTTGATACTAATTTCCTTGGTGTAATTTCAGGGTGAATCTCGCAGTACCTGTGGCAAGGTTGTGTTAGAGGCACTAGGGACTTAGAAGGAGAAATTACTTTCAGGTCAGTACCTATGACATACTCCAAGGTCATCTGGCAGCATCATCTACCTTGCCCTAATAATGGAAACACTGGTCCTTGTGAAATAAAAGAGCCAGAGATTGGCTTTCACCAAAACCAACCACCAGAATCAAGTTATATGTGATATTTTGACTGACTTTCAGAGACACAGTTTAAATAACTTTCTTTGCCAGAAGAATAAATTATTTGAATAAAATGTTTGAATTATGAAATAAGGAATGGATAATCATAGAATCACAAATGTTTTGGTTTAAAATGGATTTTAAATGTCACCTGCTTCCAACTCCCCTGCCACAAGAAGGGGCACCTCCGACTAGTCCAGGTTGCTCAAAGTCTCACCCAACTTGGCCTTGAACATTTGCAGGGATGGAGCATCCACAACTTCTCTGGGCAATAGGCTTTTGTATAGACACCACATTTATTTTACCGAGAGTGTACACCAGTGATGTTAAGCTTGTGGAGGCATTGCAGGTGTAAGAGAAAATAATATTTTTCTGGAAATAAATAAGTAATAGAAACCTATGATAAACATGATGAGATGAAATGCTATTAAACACTTAGACAAGTTTTATTCAAAATATTTTTGCTGTTGATAGTCTTTTAGTTATGGATACTCATATTTATTATTGTAAACTACCTGAATGAATATTAAGTGCCATATTGATACAGTCAGCAATTACACTGCTTGCCCAGTTTTAACTAACTTTTTCTGCTTCCAAGAATATTAGAAAACTAAGAAAAGAACCATGAGACATAACCTGACTTGCACCGTCCTCCACTGAAAAAGCTTCCTAGCAGAGGTAGTTTTTAGAATTTGAGAGCCTTATATAAAAGTTTTTTATAGATATCTGAATGCTGTCCTAATGGGTATATAGGAAACCTCAAGTTTATTTTATCAAAAGTCTTTTTATCATTGGTTGCGTAGGCTGCCAGGGTTCCTGCATGCCACTAGCTTTTTAGATAATATTCAGTATTTTCATTGTAATTCTCTGGTTGTAGTCATTCATTTACAAAGCTTACTTGGTCTGGGCTAATAATCTTACAGATCATGTCCTGCAGGCTGTCTGCTAGAATTTTTGCCAGAAGTTGAAAATTCCAATTAATTATCAACAAGGACGAAAGTTCCTGAAGGCTTTGAGAACCTTACCCATAATCTTATCTCACCGTTCCCACTTTCTAGATTGCTGTGAATTATGTATATTATTCAGCTGACCATATAATGTGTAAATTCAGCCTTCATAACTTATATTCATCCCTAATCTGTTAATTCAGTTTGCAACAATCAGAACTTGCTATCTTGGATTGTTAATCTTTTGTTACCCAAAAACCACAACTCTAGCTAGAGCTTGCTTACATCCCTTCTGTGTCTAAGCATAAATGTATTAATATTGCAGCAAAAACTACCAATGCAATGTCTTAATACCATAATATATTGCTTGCCACCATCCATGCGGCAAGTTTTTACTACGTGTCTAATAAATTCTGACTGGCAACACACACTGAGTAGTCACCACTGTAAGCAATGGCCTGGGCAGGCAACCAGTCTGGTTTCTGTAATTGATCAGACAATTCAGTTCCTCTTAGACATCCCAGTCACATCCATAGAGACCCATAACCATGCCACTTCAAATCCAGCCCCTCTCCATCCAGTGCTATCAACCATCATCACAAAGTGCTTTGTCCCACAATGAGTTTCTGAAGACTGCAGATCTTTTTCTATAAGTGAAAACAATTCCTAGATACCATCAGTCAGTTTGAAGAGCCCATTGCCTGTTTTGCTGTTGGTTATTCCTTAACCATTGGTCATGTTTTCTACAAAAAATCTCCATCAGATTTAGAAGAGAAAAATAAAAATCTTTATCTATGCCTAGAATAACCAAATAATCCAGTTACAACCGGAAACCATATCTTAAGATTTCTAACTTCCTTCCTAGAAAACAATTAAAAATTTGTGGATGGGACAGGAAACAAGTAGTCTATGAATGTTGAAAGGTATCTCAATCTAAATGTTATAAAGAAGGAAAATGGAACATGCTGTGGTCAAGTTGACTAGGTAATGTGCAAAGTATCCTTTGTTAAACCCTCTTCTGTTCCTGCACAGACCAAAAATAGGGGATTTTCAAATTAAATTTTAGGGCGATCCACTCAGATAACCAGAACTCATAATTAACAGACACATCTGTAAGAACCTTGGTTCTGGGATGTTTAGCAATCACACAAAGAAAGTACATTTAGGCAAATCCCTTCTGCAAAAGCATCTGTAATACTTCTACATACGTATGCAATAGACAGAAAGATATGTTTCAGCAGCCTCACGGTGTGTAATATGAAAGGATATAATTGTGGATATTTTTGGAGCAATCCAATGTAAATCTAACATACACTCATCAATGTAATTAGATCACCTTTGTGTTTTCCAAAGTGGAGGCTCATACTGTATATTCTGCTCAAGTTTCTTCTTCTGTGTTCTGTTTCTTTCACAATCTTCAGTTTTCACTCTGTACAGTCATTTCTGGCTTCACCCTTATTTTTCTTTGGATTTAGTAATCTCTCCTACTTCTTAGACAACCTTTCAGCTGCACACTAACTCATTGAGTTTCAGGTTAGACTTGGAAAGCTACACTACCAGAGCAGGTTTGAAATTTTTTAAAAAATTGTTTTCTTCTTTCTTAACCTATAGTAATAACTAATGGATGCTATATGAATTATGTAATGGTCTTCTCACCACTATATGAAAACAAACCAAATAGTTTTTAAAGGCAGATATACGGTGAAACCCCAGACTTCCCAGCTGGAGGGGTAAAGGAGTTTATAATCAATACTAGTTTTGAAGATTGTAGACCAGTCTGGTTTCAGTGATTGAGTCACTGACTTCTTGTAATACTCAGAGTCAAAAGAGGAATGAGCAATTCAGAGTGTTTGGTCTCCACAGCTCTGTTTGTTCATCTCTGCTCATAGTGGAAAGAACTGCAGCAGTGAGGAAGCTACAGCATGTGATGCGCCTCAGCACTACAAATGCTCTCTCCAATGCCTCAACAGGAGATGCAGCCCTGGCTGCATCTTGGTGAGCTGCACTACCTTGATTCCCTGACACTTTGGCAACATTCTGAGCACTTGGTACCACTTTGGAGGGTATGAAAGTTTGATGGTTTCAGAAGGGTCTTTTACATTTGACTAAGATAAGGAGGTTCAAGTCAGTAAGATTTATTAAGTTTTCTGCATAGTTTCTATCACATTGAATTGTAGGCAGGAAATAGGAGAACTGTGCTCACAAACTGGAGCAATAATTGCTTTGTTAAAGGTCGCCCAGATGGGACACAGATCTTCAGAACCATTTTAAAGTGTAGTGAGAGCTACAATTATCTTGCTTTTTTTCAAGTGAGTGTGAAGTTGCATAAAAGACATTAGATCCTCTGGAATAAAATTTTAAGTTTCTTTCAATTAAATGTATGATCTTTAACTTGTAAGAAGGTGGTGTCTTTTTCTCCAAGAGTAATTCAGTAATAATTTTTCTCCAATAATTCAGATGTACCAGCAGCTTCACTGCAGGCCACCACTTTTTCAGACTTTCAGGATGAAGAGATTTTACAGCAGGATATTTTCATTACAAACATGACTGAGCTCCTTTTAGGGACCACACAACTATGCTTTGTTAGAGTTCACTGTTTGTGCTTTAACCCACTTGACCTAAGCAGTCTACACATCACAGTAGTTCTCTCTGTCACACAATTTGTAGCAATTAAAAGATTTTTTAAATAGTGTAGCAGTTCCTGATCATGTTTTCTGGGGAGTCATTAATTCCTGTGGTAATTCCAGAGAAGCTGAATTTCTGCCATATTTCCTTTTTTCTGTGCTTCTTTTGATGAAATCCCATCACCTGGTAATTTAGTCACAGATGCAGCCAAATGGACTCGTGCTTTTTTACTTGTAAATTCAAGCAGTTTGGGCTCATGCTTAATCAGCTGAATCACAGTGCTAGCCTCCTATACTTATCCTGGTTGTCATTACCCTTATTGTCACTATCTGATCAGATTCAGGGAGCCATATGTAGTCAGGATTCCTGCTTTTGCTTCCTCATTATACATAACATGGAGAAATTCCTCCCCTCCAGATACCTGCATCCTCAGCTGCAGAGAATTTTGAAATAAGAACTTAAAGTATTAGAAATCCTTGTTTTATTAACAAGATACTTCCCCCCCCCCCCCTAAAGTGAACAATTATGAATTGTAATAACTGTATTCCAAGAATGTTTTATTCTGTCAAAATGGAGAGCTCTCCCCCAGGGCCACATTAGTATCTTTTTCTGTCTAGGAATGCAGCTGTTCCAGGGCAGGCTCTGAGTAATGTCTCTAATCGGCAGATATGCAGAGTGCTTAAGCTAATTATGTAAAAAGGGAATCACTCCTAAAATTTTATAAACGTTAATATAGACATTTAACTTCAATTTCTTTGAAAGTTGAACAGGAAATGAGAATTCTTGTGGTACTAGTACCAAATGCTCATTTTTATACTGAGGTTTTAAAATGTCGGGTATTGCAGCTCTAATGCTGTGTTCAAGCTGCAAATTACTCTCTTTGGCATTGAAATATTGCTGCAATTAAACCTCCAGTAAAGTATTAAAAGAAAAAGAATATCTTGCATCTGACTGCCTTCACACAAAACTATGTGGATCTTCATTGATCTTGAAAGATGGTCCCTGAGATTTTAGTTTTAACTTTTCATACAGATATACTCTCTTCCATAGTTCTTACGGAACAAATACAGTATTTCTGATTTAAGCAGTTCCACATGAAAGTTAACATTTTAAGACCTATCTGAGGCAGCTTCTTTAAGGCAGTTTGCAATCTCCACATCAGCCTTTATTCATTTATCTAGGTGTATGTCTTTGTTTCTACATTTGTATAACCCAGCAAACCACACATTTCAGAGACAGTCTTTTCTCATGTATTTGGTAAACAAGACAAATGTATTTTCAGTACCACTGTTTGAGCATGGGGAGCACAGGCAGGGGACAAGAACAGTTGCTTTAGACCAAACATACTCCTCTTCTTATTCCATGTTTAACATTCTCCCCCCATTGAAACTCCCCCTAAAAACTTCCAACACTGCAGGCAACCAAGAGAGCTTCCATGTTGAAGGCAGAAAATTCCTTCACCAATACTGTAGGCCTGACCACTTCCCAAAATCAAAATGTCCTCCAACCAGTTTGGAGTTGGGCCTTCTGTGTCCACTGACTGATTATTAAAACACACCTAAATTTTTTTTAAAAAAATAAAGAAAACCACAAAACAAGACACTTCTCATGTGGAAGTTCAAAAAAGCAACAAATTGCCCATGATAGATGCTGATTTTGTTATTTATTGTGCTACTATTTGGCATTAAGATAAAAATACAAACTTCATTTTGAGAATTTGGCTGGCATTCAAACGTTTCCATGCACCCACATTCACTAAACATGATCCCAAATCTAAGTCCAGACACAAAGTAGTATGCAGCCATGTATAAAACTTCCTTTTTGTTGCCACCTAAAACAGACCAAAAGGTGGATTTACCTTGAATGTGCCACTTCTATTTATCTCATGTGTCTTTGCCATGGGATGCCACTGCTTGGTCCTTTCTGGAAAAGTTTCAATGCCACACACCAAAAAGATGGAAGTGTTTTGTTCTCAGCCTGACTTTGGTTGGGAGAGCAAACCCCTGAGTGCTAGGTATCCCACAGTTTGCTGTGTTGGGTGTGAATGTCCAGATTTTGGTGGTGGAAGGGTTACAGGGCTGGCTTCTCAGAGAATTTGCCAGAAGCTTCCCCCATATCCAGCACAACCAATGCCAGCCAGCACCAGGACACACCCACTGCTGGCCAAGGCTGGGCAAATCAGAAATGGTTGTAAGGCCTCTATGATAACATATTTTAGAAAAAAAAATAGTTATTGCACAGATGTAATTGCAGCCAGAGAAGAGCAAAGTGAGAAGGAACAACTATGCAGACCCCCAGGTCAGTGCAGAAGGAGGGGAAGGAGGTGTTACAGGTGCTGGAGCTGATATTCCCCTGCAGCCCATGGTGAAGCCCATGGGGAGGTAGCTGTGTCCCTGCAGCCCGAGGAGGACTGTGGAGATAAAGAGATCAACCATTCATGGAGGTGAGACTCATGCCAGAGCAGTTGGACACCCAAAAGGAGGCTGTGAACTCATGGGAAATCCGTGCTGGAGCAGCTGAACCTGTGGAGAAGCTCACACTGGAGCCCACACTGGTGCAGGGTTCCTGTTAGGTTTTGTGGCCCTGTGTGGGGACCCACACTGGAGCAGGATGTGCCTGAATGACTGCATCCTGTGGAACAGTGACCCACATTGCAGCAGTTCATGGGATGGATGGATGGATGGATGGATGGATGGATGGATGGATGGATGGATGGATGTCGGAGAAGTTTGTGAAGTCTTGTCTCCTGTGGGAGGGATCCCACGCTGGAGCGGGGGAAAGACTCTTCTCCCTGAGCAGCGGCACAAGCAATGTGACCACAACCCCTATTTCCCATCTCCCTGTGCCGTGGGGAGGGAGTAGAGCTTGGGAAGGAGGGAAGGGTGGGGAGAAGGTGGGATTTTTTAAGATTTACTTTACTTCTCATTTTCTTGTTCTGATTTTTTAGTTATGAATTCAAATAATATCCCCAATGCGAGTCTGTGTTGCCTGTAATGGTAATCTGTGAGTGATCTTTCCCTCTCTTTATCTCAACCCATCAACCCTTCATTATATATTCACAATATTTATAATTTTCATAATAAACAGAACATTTTCACAAAGGAGAATATTTGATTTATGGATTTCAGAGACTAAGTTTATGTACCTAAGCTTGCATACAATTTCACAAAGAGGACTAAAATGCATAGATCCCCTCTTTAAGACTGAAGTTATATGTCAACAGCTTTCAAAGAAGCATGAAGACAAAAACAGTTAACAAAGCCTTATATCTTAAAGCCATGTAAACATGGTATTTACTAGCTAGGAAGGTGCAGAAACATCTTGTACTATGGCACATTCTGAATGGGATTTAACAAGTAAATTTTCAGTTGAGCTCTCAGGACTTGCTCCACTGTCCTGTTGGAAGAATTTTTGTTTGTGCTAACAATCTTGGATTCACTATTCAAATAGCTGATTGATTTTCTATTAACAGACAGAAAAGTTTTTGATGAAAAATTAAATGAAAGCTATGGGAGGCAACAGGAAGAGCACATGATGGATGCTGGCTTGCTGCATTGTTTTGTTTCCCCTGTTATTCCTTGAGATGGTGCAGCTTGTGTTTCAGCTCTAAAAATTACAAACACAGCTGGGTGTATATTCTAAACACAGTAGGATGTTACTGTGGTATTACCACTGACCCAGGTTCAGTCAGAAGTCCTAGGAACTACCAGATGGACAGAATGGATACAAACATGTTCGTATTCATCATAGTCATGGAGAGAAGACAGGAAGTGAGAGTTTTGCTCTTTGAAGTCCCTCATACACTGACATTTTTACTAGAGGAGGAAGGCTTCCCATTTTCTAAATCTTAGTGTGGAACACTTGGTCATACTCTTTGAGGTTTGAAGATCCTTTTCAGTGACATGTAGCCCTGGCACAGCCACAGTGCTGAGGGCCTGGCAGAGCCAGAGGTTGTTCACAGGCTGATGGCTGTACGTGAGTGTATCCATATTGCTACAGCCAGCCAGCACTTCTCCATTCCAGCATACTAGAAGGTATTGCTGTTTTGGTACTCTTCGTGAAGGACTTCTGGGAGTCTCAATCTCCAGCAAGTCTGGACTCCATGCTGACACTTCCCAATCTGTAGCTTCCCATTCATACTTCTGTGAGTTATTTCCAAAATGTAGACTCATTAAATAAATGCAGGTGCTCAGTTTCTTGCTTAGTGTCCTGCAGAGTTGCATTTAACAAGTCTTTGATCATTACAGAATACAGCTTTTGGAACAGTGTCATGTGTGCCTATGCTTCTCACCTGTCCATAGGGCCTGAGTCTTGCTTTGTCTGAGAGAGTGAATCTGTCCTTCACATCAGCATCTTTGCATCTTATGTAAATGATGAAAGGGACCATTATTGGCCCAAGGTTATCCCCCTATCTGTGTGAACACCTTGGATCCACCAATAGAATGGAGAGAAGCTGCCCAAATCTATCGCTCTAAGATGTTTATGGTGTCCCAGCTTGTTGCATACTTTGTGTGTAGATTTTCTCCCAACTCATTGAACGGGTGTGCACAGATTAACCATCCTTATACCAAAAAATCAATCTTCAGCATGGTAAGCTCAGTATCCTTGATATATGAACACCATTTTTTCCATTCAGAAACCTTCCCATACCTTTTGCAAACCATAAGCTACCTCTGTAATTTCTTCCATTTGGATCAGTAAAGTCTCACAGTATTTCTGTAACTAACATGGATTTCAATCCTCATTTGACATCTGGTGAGATAATGTGAACTACAGAAAGGTTAAGTGACTCAACCAAAGTCATGTCATAAGTTAGTGGCAGTCTGTCAGAGTCAAGAAAGGGATTTAGATGTCTTAAATGACTTGACTCAGTATTGAAGACATTTTGGACTAGAATATTCTGAGAAATATTACACATGGATCAGCACAGTTTTAGGCAAACAGTAGGAATATTTATCTTCCAGTGATATCTTTCATTATTAGAACAATAAAGCAAATACAGCAGTCTTCTTAAATCATTTCCCAAATACAGCAGTGATAGAAAACTCCAATACTGGAGTTTCATTTAAATTTCAACTCATCAGAAACTAATCAAAATCATACTAAATTTCTTGTATAAGAGACCAAAACAGAAAGAGTATGCACAAAATATGCTAAGGGTTACAACCTTGGACAAGTTCTTTACACAAATCCAGGCCTCTGTTCCATTTCTGCATTACTAAATTAACATGAAATGCCACAAACTTCAAACGATAATGTCAATTGTCTTTAGCCATTTCTTTTATCAAAAAAAGTCTTTATGGATTTCATATGTTGACTAAGCCAAAGGCATGGTCAGCACAGAAATGTTTACAGATGGCAGAACTCTTGTTTTTTGAAAAAAAAAGATCAAAGGGAGGTGGAGAATATACAAACCCTGGTGGTTAATACACACTCATAAACAAATAAATAAACTAGCATGATGTTTGCCAATGGCCAAACTATCTGTGCAACTGGCACAGGCTCTGCTATCAGACCACCTTTGTTTGGAAACCCACAGTTTGAGCTGCCCTCACCACCAGAACAACACTCCTTAGATCAGGTTCTGTCAATACCAGCTCCGTTTTTTAGGAATTTATAACTTGGCTGTAAAACTTCATCTGAGGGTTAGGCTTGGCAGACAAGGTCTCAGCCTGACAGCAGTGTTTTTATTACATTATTTTAAAATGAAGTGGCTCTTTTTAACCTTAAGGAAGATGCAAGATGTGTGTAAGTTAACCAGTTTCAGGAGGTATTTGGCTGCTGCTATAACTCAAAACTCTTGGGGGGAGGGGGGGAAGTGTATTTCCCTTTTTCCCCTTGAAGACTGTGAATGCATCTGTATGAGTTTCATAAAAGACACTGCATTGACACATGGGCACAGAACTATGTGAATACCCAGAGACAGCCTTCATGCAATCTAAAATTACTTTAAAAATTCAAAGCAATTAAACTGCACCTACTTAGTTTAGGCAAATAAAATAAAATTTAATTCACACTGAAAGGACTTCTAGTTGATCGTCTAAGTAGCACCTATAAAAAACTGTTTGAAGTGTTTATCAAGAGTGAAAAGCAGGGGACAGATGGAAGCATATATAATCTGAGATCTGCGCAGCAGAAAGATGTTCACTACCCTGCAGAGAGATAATAACATAGAACACAGCAAACAGACAAGGTGTGAGTCCAGCCATCCAGGGTGATGCTCAAGGAGAAGGTCCTGGTAGCTGTAACTATCAGTGTTTAAAAATCAGGAGCATCATTGCATATTCAAACTGCCTCTGTCAAAGTAATCAGACTTTATTATACATCCTATGAAAGCATCTGATGGATTATTGGAATTATCTACATATTTAACTGTTTTTAGTCATGGACTGAGCCTTGAGATTCCTATTCAAGAAGAGTTTCCTGTGGTTTAATGTTGGAGTTTTTTTAGTTTTGTCACAGTTTTGGGTGTCTGGTCTGAGACACTGTCACCTAATTTCATTTTTACCAGAGAGTGGTAGAGTGGCTGGCCAATAAATCAGGTACTTCTGCAGTGTATTAAGTTGAATGCCTGCAAATTGAGATACATTCCTCAATCTCTTCTGAAAACATAGGTGTGAAGGGTCAGTCAGTACGGAGCACTTTGTGGCCACTTGGGCTCAGCCTCAAGAACCTGGAGCCAACATGTGAAAGAAGAACTTCTTTGTAAAAAAAGAAATGCAATACATTTAAATTACACAACTAAGGAAGAAAGGGAGTGCTTTACATCATGTTTCCTGGCTCTATGCATAAGACCAAGGACATCACTTATATAAGCCTTTTTTTGCTCTAAGTTAATACTCCAAGTTTATACGAACATGATGGTGGAAGCTGCTGTGGGGCTATGTTGAATCAGAGCATCTGGTTGGCCTGGGCTACAACAGGAGGAAAGGATTGCCAAGAATTTAGTTTCACAAAATTGGTACAGGTTAGGCAGAGCAGATGGACATTCTCTGCCGGTTAGAGCCTTTTCTTTTGTAAGAATGAAGCTTAGCAAGGTAAACCCAGCAATGCTAGGTGGTAGCACAAGGATGGTGAATAGCCATTGACTGTTGGTTGCCTCTTCCTGCACCTGAACTTTGAATACAGATTTTAACACAGATATTCCCAAAATGACAGCATATGTCAACCCGTCTGCATTGTTTCAGCATTGTGCTAGCTCCTTCCAGCTCTTCTAAATATCCCAGAATGTCACAGATTTCCCTTTTTCATGGAGGAAAATGTAAGAAAGGAGAAGAAAGAGATACAAATGACAGAGATCTTCCTGTGTTCTGATGTCCAGATGAGTGTCTTGGACACTTCCAGAGTGTGTGCCAAGGCATGAGTGAAATACAAACCACATGTACCTTCCCATCCCCTGATTTGCAGAGTTCCCTGTATAGACAGACACATCTTTTCCAATAGGGTAAGTACAGGCACTGGCAACCAGGTATCCTGCAATCTGAGCATGAAGGTTCAACCTAACCTAAAACTACCTATAGACCCAACAATTTGGTTTAGCATCTGATAAATATCTTCAAATGTGACAAATACATGACATCTTGGTAACTCTTCACCTTTAGCTTAAAAATACCAGTATCTTAAATGAGTGTCTCACTAGTGGTTGAAGCAGGAATATCAATAAGGGGAGAAAAAAAGGAACAAAACCAGCTTCCTAAGCAAAAAGGAAAGAAATAGAAACATAATGTGAATGCAGAGAATTTCTGTCTGTTGGAGGATGGCAGGAGGTCAAGAGAGAACTGAAAGCAAACAGAGCAGGCTTGGGCAGTACCCTGTGGTGTGTGTACTACTAACCCAGAAGTATTTATGAGGAATAACGAGGAACTGTCTTATGAAAGGAGAGTTACAGGGAGGGAAGGAGCAAAACCTACATCATGAGATGATAACAGAAGAATAGGAGAAAACATGTGGTTAACATGTTCAGGAAGTCTGGAAAACAGAAGGGGCAGTCTTGTGGTATGGATGAAGCACTTCATGGCATCCATAAATGTTCAGGCCCAGGCTGGATGGGGCTCTGAGTAACCTAGTCCAGTGGAAGGTGACAAGTGGGTTGGAACTAGATGATCTTTAAGGTCCATTTCAACCCTAACTGTTCTATGATTCTATAATTTTATGAAATATTTGCTCTGAGCCTGTCCAGAAATTATATTGTGTATGACAGTGTTTAGTTTACTACAGCTACATAAAAACAGAATGTTAACCAAAAAAAATCATTACAACTTGTGCATTGTCTGGAAACTTGTTATCTGCTGATGATGCAGACTGTGTCTTCAAGAAGGACAAGGATGCAGTGTGATCTTGTGTGACACATGACAGTTCTCAGTGTCAGCTGAGTGCTTGTAAGAGCAGCCCTAAATGATGGCAGCCCTGCTAGAAAGACTATTGTTTTGTCCTTGAAACAGGACGTGTAAATCTCAGCTACAGTGGCTGCATCGTACGTACCCACCCACTGCCTCCCCTGCCATGTGCTCTGGGCTTGCCCTTGCTCCCAAGGAAGCTCATTCCAAAACTGGCAATGATTTCAGAAGGCGTGAAATCAGGTTCTCTGATCTCTATGTGGCAGCAGAAGAGAACCCTAAAGGAATACACGTACACAAGTGGACTGCCAAGGCAGGCCATCTACGAGGGTTTCATCCAACCAGACTGCCCCGATTCTCTTGAATAACAGTATGATTTTAAGTCTGCCATGTGCACCAAGGGACCACCTGGCTCACTGTCCTACGTTGGTCAGGAGGGGTCAAAATCTAGGAAGTGACCTATGCTGCAGGAAGTGATACAACTTCCTGCCTGAGAGAGAGAGCCAATAACCAGGTAGTTTTAAGGATTGATATGTAGGTAAACCAATTAAAACTTGATCCGCCTTCGAGGAAAAACCATGTATAAGCAGATAACCTCTGAGCCTCTTCCTCTTTTGGCCTGCTGCTGTGTAGAGGAGCATCTCCTGCTTCTCCCCCTGGTAAGGCCCCCCCTCCTTCCAAAGGAGGGAGAGGGGGAAGGGAGGTTTAGGGCGGCCGTGCAGCTGCAGCCGGGCATGGGGGAGGAACCGGCTGGAATTTTCAGCAGATCCAGCTCAGCCGACATGTCAGCTACACGAGACAGGGCCAGGCCCCTGCTCTGGCCAGGCAAGGACCGGGCCCGACTCCATCCAGCTCGGGCCAGGCCCTGCCCTGTCACCCCGGGCCCAGATGGCCCCAGCAGGCCGAGCCAGCTTGGCAGAGCCAGGCAGAGACTCTGAGAGCGTCTGGCATCCAGCTCGGACCTGTTCAAACAGCCCGGCAGGGAGCACGGGATCGTCACACTGCCGGAGAGAGAGAGAGAGATTAACTCTATCCATGCCTGGACTAAACTTACAGACACCCATCCTTCCTCGCAGAGAGAGAGGAACGAGTGAGGACATCTACATAAATGCAGCACAGAGACTTTGCAGACAGTGAGGAAAGCAGAACCGATGCCTAGAGGGAGGAGCATGAGAAGAGCTTCGAGAGTGAAGCTGAAAATTCTTTTGGAGAACCATGTTTGGGGACTGAGCTAATAAATTCCCTGTAATATATGAAGAAATAGTCCAAAGGGAGGATGTGAGGTTCTAATTGTAGCCAGTGAACTGAAACACCTGGGTAAAGACAAGTAGGTGTTGAAATAAGTACAGCCTGATGAGAAATTAGAACCAAGAGAGAGGAGAGGCTGTGATCCAGAGCCCTGGTCCCGGGGGAATGACAGAGAACCTGAGTTGTCAGGAGAACCTGTGTTGCTCAGCACAGAAGAAGGGATTTTCTTTGTTGCTGCAATTGAACTGTGCATCCTTAAAACAGGTACCCTGTGAACTGTTCATAACCCACCATAGTGGCTGTGGGAAGGCTACTGGTGTGGGAAGGATCCACCACAAGCCGATCTTTCTTCCGGGTAGCGGCTGGTGGTGAGGCTGAAGACCCATAAAAAACTGTATTTTCCTTACAGAAAATCCATGGTATAAACAAAAGAGACTTCTCTCCCTAAATGGACTGAGACAAAGGTTATTTCAGAGGTGATAAACTGACTGGAGGTCGAAGTGTTGTCTTTTTGTGGATTGTCACGGAAAACAAAGTGGAGAGGTGGGGGAAGGAGGGGTGGTCTGAGGAGTTTGTTCTAGGTTTTGGTTTTTTTTCCCTCCGTCTTAGGTATATTAATAAACTTTCTTTATACTCCATAAAGTTTGAGCCTGCTTTGCCTACTTCTAATCCTCATGTCACAGCAAACATCAGGTAAATTTTGGTAAGTGTGCTGGCAGTTGGCCAGAAACTCAAATAGGCAAGTTAAAACCACTACAAATTGGTGTTTCTGCCTGGTTTCAATTCCCCATACCTCTAAACCACAACACTCACCTTCAGTACTTTTTATCTCTTCCTCTTTTATAGCCAGAAGGATACACAAACAAGCAATACTTGTTGTAAAAAGTGGAAAACCTCAAATACAGAATTTGAAACTTCATACTAAACCAAATAAATATGTTGCAAAATGGTCTGTGATGTATACATGATTGAGCTGTACCATAAGGAGTGAAACTAATGCTTAGTTGCCTGTATCAAAAAAGAAAGCGTGGTCTGTAGGAACACACAGTTGGAAATACATCTGTATCAATGTTTACTAGACTGGTAGGGTGGGTGCTCCTAACATGTCTTCTCTTCTTCCTGTTAAGAAGCTGAAGACAATGTGGTTTGGAGGGGTTATAGATTCAAACATGGTGCAGTGCAACAAACTGCTGGACAAACCTGTTGTGCTGGTGCTGCTGCTTCCTCCCTTTCTGCCACTCTAAGGGAGTAACTCAACACTGTCTCAGAAGACCAGTGGTTTCAGAAATGCCACTGTCAAAAATAAGCAGATGTAGTTTAGTCTACAGAGCAGATCTTCTCAGTCCCACCTAGAAATAGACACAATTCCTGAGTGAGTTACATTCCCTGAAATGGGACATTGGTAGCACCGTGATGCCCTGATGCTCAAGTTCACTGCTCAAGTCCACTTACAACTAATTTTTCACTGGTCAGCATGTCTTCCTTTTTCTCAGTACCCACCAGGAATCTCGAAACTTCCTTCTGTTACCTCTTCTATCCCTCCAGCAGTCAAGCACTAGGGTCTATAGAACTAAATCCCAAACAATGGCCTGCAGATCCAAATAATGCCAGCATGAGTCTATCCTTTGGCAAAAGACAAAGCGGTCTCTGCAAACAGCAACTCCATCACCATTTGTATTAATACTTTAATAAGATTTTAATTCCTGTTATGATGTGAAATGCCATTAAATAAACTATGATTCTGATCTATGATTAAAAAAAAACATAATAGGGTAAAAGCAAAAGAAAATGAAATTTCCCCTCAAAAATCACAAAAAAGGACCAGTGAAGCTCCAAAGTGTAATACCTTAGGCAGAACAGCTTAGGAAGCTGCTATGAAAATGATGCCCAAGTCTGTGCTTGGCACAAGGATGTTATAGTGCTTCAATACTAATGTGCATGTTGGCCATGACCTTCTTAAAACAAAACTAGAACAAGCACTACACCCTCTCCTCAACTATGCCAATTTAAAGTAAAATCAAACTAAGCACCTACACAGCACAGAAATGACAGAACACTCCAAAATCTTGCCTTGCGTGGATCCTGAGGAGGCTTAGACCTGCGGATTTACTGCTGTACATACAGGAGGTGAGCTTAGGCACACTGCCAGTAATTGTGCTTGCCTCAGTCATTTCCAGAATGAGCTTCAACAACATTGATGGTACAAGTTACTTCTGATGAGCCAGAGCCCCTGTGATCCTCCAGTCTCTTGTGCAAAGTCACATGCAGGTGCCCTTTTCAAGCATAGATTTTAATATATAAAAAGAAATAAAGCAGCCAGGCTGTCAGAGCATTGCCTGCTAGGCTTTAACTAGACAGTGTCATCTGCAGTTCAATCTGGTCAACAGTACAAAATCCTTTGAAGATAAGGAAAAAATGGGTTGGGTCTGTATTAAGAGACCATTTGTGGAAGTATTGTTGTTTGTATTGTGCTGAGGTGAAAGGACTAACACAGGAATCACCATTACATGAACACTGATTTACTTGCAGAGGGTTAAGGCCAATAAGTTTGATTCTCCATTTCAGGACAACTTAAGAGTAACACCAAAGTCAATGAACGTCCATCAGGAAAACAGAAGTTTGACTAAGAAGGGAATTACACTTAATGAGAAACCCCACAGTCTTATTTAAATGTTATTATCTCCACTGTTCTTATTTATCAATAGTATCAGTGATAGATAAAAGCATGGAGCTTCCATAGTTGCAAGAGCTATTCTCTGATGAACACATAATAAAGGTTTTCAGCAACAAGAAAAAAAAGTACTGAAAAGTAATTCTCACTCCATCAGTAATGAAAAAAGCAAGATGTCTTTGAAAAACTGCACAGGAGCTACACTGTATAGGTTAATATGTTAAGACACTTTGATTCTCTGCCCACCTGTGTTCACTGGAGCTTGTTAACTGCTTTATTTTTATCATGTGTAACTGTCATTGTGGCATCCATCTATCGTTCATTTAATATGGCATTTCTTCAAGATGACAACTAATCAAAATATGTTTCTACAAGTCAAAATTTTGCTTTCCTGGAAATGCACAAAACCAAAATGATTCTGGCTGTACAGAGCAAAGAAAAGGGAATTACAGATTTTCTACCTCTACTGGCATCTATATCTACTTTCCAACCGTGTTCCTATTTATGTCTATTATCTTCTCTTTTTGTGTGTATTACTCCTACTGGCATTAATGGTAGGCCTGCTCATGTGAGGAGAGAGGACAATCAAACCTTAAACGTGTTCTTAGTTTGACAACTAAATCCCTGGGTCCAGGAAATTCTACCCTTTATATCAATATGTTCCAACATCCCATTTTAAAAAACAGTATTTATCTATCTTCTTCCCCTGTTGTACAAAAAAAATCTCTTACATACATCTGACATTAGATTATATACTGCAGAAATATATAAAAACTGCTGCAGAGCACATTAGAAGCTTTACTGAAAAAAGTTTGTTTCTTAATCCAAACACTCTCCCTGAAATTGATGACCTTAGTGAAGGAAGAAAAAACAAATATTTTAGTGAGGATATTTGTAGGAATAAAGGCTATAGAGTTAGGTTCTCTATTGAAAAATAACTTTTTTAGACCAAAATAGTCCAAAACAGCCACGTTGCTGCCCCAGCAGCAGACGTTTGACATATGAGTTGTACAGTGCTGGGAGACTTCCAGCAGGACCTCCCTTTACCTAGAGTGCTCAGAAAGTGTTATTTTAATTGAGATTGTTACATGAGCCAAACTTGGGAACTTTCAGGTCTCCTTAGTAATCTGGCGTCAATATTTTTGGTTCCTCTAATCAAAAAAGAGACATGTGTGCTGTATTCTTCCTTATGGGAGCTTTGGGGAGAGCAGGATGTTCTCACTTGGTTTTGATAAAGGAAAACAATGGCACTTTACACCCAGGTACTCTTTTGTGTGATTTTGGTGTTAGTGCCTATATTTGTAATTACAAAAATAACTTAAATGGCAGAAAGCAAAGATCTAATATTTTCTTTCCAATTCCAACTTGTTCAAGGTAATCCTGGCAAATTTTGAATAGCCCATTTTCCTAAGGCGCCATAACCTCACCCCTAGGAACCAAATTCTCCTATGCTAGACCCCAAACTGAGATAATCAAACAACATTTATATTTGATTTGTCTTGTGTAGTTACAGATCTTGCTTTTCAGTCCTTGTTATTTTATATGTATATGTAGAATATGAGGACTACCTTTTGAAGTGTCTGAGACATCGGATGGCGAGAAACCCAGTTTATCTGCCATTCTTGTTGCTTGTCTTCAGTAACTAAGCCTGCAATGAAACCAGGCTACAATCAAATTTCTGAGGCTAGACACTAAAACACCGTAATGATTCTCACTAAACATGACATTCTGACACCTGTGAACTACACCTCTGCAGAGTTTACTTTAACTGCAGGTCCATATCCACTTCCAAATTAATACAGATGATTATAATGCCCTCTCTTTGGATAACATGCAAAAGTCAGAGTAAGAAAACAATGTGACAATAGGATCAATGCTGCTGCTCCATTGCAAGACTTTTTGCATGACATTCACATGAAAGTCAGCTAGTCACAGATCATTTGTATTCAAAGACACTATAATGGATTAATAAATAGTGTAAAGCAGAATGGAAGTTTAGAGACTGATTTCTGCTCACCACACTAAATGACTTAGAGCTCCAGGTTGAGACCAGTTTGAACAGGTAAAATATGAGTATTTTAATTTGGCTCAGGAATGTACTTTGGTAGCAGTTGCCCATGCTTTGTGAGCTTTGGTTTGCATTTGTGGTTTCTTTTCTGAGGACAATAAACTGAAATATGTAGTCTGGGAGGGCAGTTAGTGCACACCAGGAGCAATTGAACATTCAGCATGTGCACACTACTCTGAGGTAAAAACAAAATTTGTATACAGCGGATATCAGGTCTTCAGCACTAACTGTTTTGCTGTAAACTTTTGTTCCTATCTGTGTGCACTACTTCCTACCCAAAGTCTACACTAATAATTTTTTTATGATGCAAAATGATGTGCATCCTTAAACTTGCTAAATATGATTCTCAGTGAGAGAACTCTGAAAATCTTTCATGGATTTGCCTTTCCTCGCCCCATTCAGTGTTTTATGTAATAACGAGATTCTGTTGAAAATCTAAATATATTTATGTGTGTGTATATATATGTATATTTCCAGGATACGTTTTTCCAGCCTGTTTCTGATATTCCTCTTACGTATTCACTCTCCAAAAGCATGAATCCTACAGTATCCTTTTCCTGAATCTGGCATCATTTATCTAAGTCTCTCTGTATCATTAACAGATTTCAACTCTGTCAAGAAGAAAAATATTACCCTCACTTGACAGACTGGAAATTAAAACACCATTGAGTTTATATGATTCACTTGTGATTATATAGGAGTTGACTGAAGCAGACATTGCATCTCAATTTCCCCAATGTCCATCTGATGTCCTGTCTCTTAAATCAGCTTTCAGATTCATGGTTTCTTTACCATTTGTAGGAGCTTTATATTCTCAATAATTCAGATCTTTTTCTTCCAAAACCTGGAATCAATTAGAGTGGACCTTTGGTCCCTTGGTAATAATGGGAATCAACATCAGCTCAAATATACGTGCTGAAGAGCCACCATGCTGGATTGGGACCAGGAAAAGCAGGAGTGTGTTTGTTTTGCTGTGGAAGAGTTTGGGTTGGCAAAGGGTGCAGTAAATTTGGAAGTCATGAGAGCTGGAATACAACCAACAGGCACCCTTGGACTCTGGACTTCTCCTAAAGGAGTTGGGCTTTACAGTGGCAGTGAGGGCAGCCTGTGTTTCTCTGTACATAAAACACCAACAGTGAGTCTCAGAGGGTGCCTTATGCTGCTGCTCCTTCAGTTCTGCAAGGCCAGAAACAACCAGGTGAGACTTTGCCTTTTGTGGCAAAGAACATGCCCCTACATCAAAGCAAACAGGGACCATCACATCCCTTCATCCATTGCTGTTCTTCTTGTCGGTTTTCAGCCTCCGTGTCAGGTTTTTCCTTCTATAAAGCCCTGCTAGTGTGACAGTGAACATATGCTGTTAGTGTGCAATAATTGTCCTTTAGCTCCTTGTTGGCTGGATTTATTACCTAAAGCAATCATGCTGCAACAGAGGAAAAAGTAAATAAAATGTTTATGATCATGGCAAATCTTGTTTCTCCTTTAAATATTGAAAGGGCTGAATGATCTCAATGGCCAAAAATTACCTCAAAATGTATGTGTGTGTGTTTACTTTGGCTTAGTCAACTTGATATGATTTTCACCATGAGTTTTCTCTGCAGCCAAAAATCACATCACATGAGCCAAAGCAGATAACAGACACATATACTTCTGAGGTCACCATTGCCTGAATTATTGAACAGGTTTCTGCACCTCTTCTGGGCATGCATTGAGATGGGAGCTTGCCAATAGCATCTCTTTTTCCAGCACATACCACACATAAAAGCAAATACATGTATTGCAGCACTGTAAATGGAGTGAAATAAGGGGTGCTGCTTTCCAAGATTTCATTCCCCTACCTCACCAATAAAGTATAAAAATGCACCATTTTTCCTCTTTCACAAAATAACTGGCACATCCACATCTAAACTTTGACTCATCAGATGTCCAGAAAAAACAAAGACATTTGGGGACTGTCTTTAGTTAATATCTGTCAATATGAAGGTCTCAAGCCTGTTTTGAAAAGAAACACCTTAGATAGTTAAATATTAGCATGATTTTTAAAACATAAAAACTCTGTTTCCAACACAAGGGATGTAGGAAACAACAGAAAATGAATGGGCTATAGAATTACTGTGCTCTGTTTCTGAGCAAGCACAGCCTGGTCCAGCACAATGCTTCATTATGGTCCTACCTAAGGAAGAGAATTTTTTCCTTTTTTAATTGTGGGGAGGGGAGTATCTTGTATCAACACAAAGCAATTTTTAGTCTTTTAACAAATTTCATTGGTTGGCCTTTTTTTTTTTTTTTTC
This sequence comes from Eopsaltria australis, assembly GCA_034509425.1. NCBI lineage: Eukaryota > Metazoa > Chordata > Aves > Passeriformes > Petroicidae > Eopsaltria > Eopsaltria australis. The sequence goes on from JAVTVJ010000208.1 coordinate 133,996, forward strand.
TCTCTTCTATTTGGAAAGTTTGTACAGTATGAAAAAAGTTCACTTTTAATTTTTTTCAGTCATCTTTAATGAAATTTTTGCAATTCTTTTCAGTGAAACATTAATCTGAAAATGGAAACTCAAACCATTTTACTTCAAAAATATTTTACTAAAACACGTTAACTTTTTCTGACCCTTCCCTTGGTTTGAAACATTGTTCTGAGTCTGGGAGAATTTTAGTCAGTTCATGAGCATTTTCTGCATCTCAAAGCAAATAAAACATTGCTCAAAAAGATGTTCTCCTAGTCCCAGTTTTGAGAGTAAATAGCCCTACTGACTCCAATGTCATTAATCACATTTTAAAACAAGGTGCACTCCAGTCTGTTCTACCAAACATGTGTGAACCACATTTGTTTTATTCATCTGACAGTAGGAGATGAACAAAACTTCCAGGGTTTAGGTGCTTTGCATTAATTAAACGTATACTGATCCATAGCCTGGGTGACATTTAAGAACTACTTCTCAGGTCCTTTTTGGAGGAACAGACCTGCCAATGTGTGTCTCTAGCCCAAGATTGTCTGCTGGCATCCTACTGTATTTTTCTGTCATTTGGTTGCTTAACAAAAGAACTCTGCCCAACCCTCTGGGCAACAGGCTGGGACAAACACACTTGAACCTCTGTGGTTGCCTTCTGAAACCTGCAACTGACCCTTCTCCCATAAAAAAACTATAAAATACTTAGGCAACAGGATTAAAATAAAAGACTAATGAATATACAGAATGTCACACCTGCCGCGTTTGTGAATTATTGGTCTCTTAAACTTCTATAACCCAGCACCATCAGTGACACCCCTTATTTACCCTTAAGGCACTTGGCAGCTGCTTAAATGGCTGTCTATGGCAGTTTGGTGGAAACAATAATAATACATTATAAATCAATGAAAATGAAGTTTTTGCAGTGATAATCTGATATAGATTTGCTAACATTTATATGAAATTCAATTCTGTTTGATTGCATCAGCATATGTTTCATTTCTTCCAACATTATTGATTTTGAAGGTTCTTTACCTATGTCTAAATTATTTCTGCTACAATCTTGCATTACTCTTTGGAAATAGCTTAAATCAAATGAAGCCCTTGATTCAATCTTCAGCTTTGTAAAAAGCTGGTTACTCAAGTAATGTGATCTTACTTTTATTTTTCAATAGACAAAGCTATTAGAATTCCCAAATCTTCTATATCATTTACCTGCTAAGACTCCTCTGTAATTAAGTGTGTTGTTATTTCTGGTAAAACCACTGAAACACCAGGGAAAAAATAAAATATGGGCATAATATTGAAGTGCTTAGGGTATTCAAACCAATGAATAAATCCAAGGTTTTTGTGTTGAAATGGATGTTGTTAATGCAGTTAGAGCAGTGATTACTTAATATGCACAGGCAAGTAGCTGTGTCTGTGTAAGTATTCAGGTACTCTGTGTACAAGGGTGATAATAACTACGTCACAACATCCTCTCAAATAAAAGCAGTATTGTTGCTGTTCCATTGATTTACTATAAAAATTGAGGCACAAAATCTTCTAGAATTAGGTACTTTAAATGGCCATAAAAGTGTAAATAAATAAATGACCTGATTTTGAGATCTGCGGGATGCACATTCCATCTTCAGCTCTTGGCTTGTATTTTATGTTTGAGCATGCAGAGCAAACCACATACATATTGTCTGTACATGAACTTGTGTGTATATATGTGGGACATCACTTTCACCCAAATTTCACCATGTTTTTTTGCATAGCTGTGACACTTCTGGCATTAGTGTCTCAGTGACATCAGTTGGGATGTGAAACCTTAATATTTTCCCCTGACTTTCACATATTGACAATTTAGCAGAAACATAAATCCTGTAATGAAAAAAACATTCTGCTTCAGCCATGTCAGAAAGAATGGGGGAGTATTTTCTAATTACTTGGTTTACTTTTTTTGTCTTCTTAAATATTTCAACATTAAACTTTAAATAAGAAATCTTAAAATCCAATTGACCTGAAAATAATAATAATAATAATAATAATAATAATAAATAATAACAACAATTACAAAATTCATTCACTTCAAACTACTGATACTTCATTCCTGAAACTCTAAAAAAATATCAGAATCTTACAGTCCTTCATGAGAAAGAATTTCTGCCCACCATGAACATCAAAAAGGGCTCCATCCTGTGATTCGTTGTCAAAGCAGTAGTAGTTGTATGTAACCTTTTGGCATTCTGAATGTCTTTCACTATTTCTAACACTTCAGGTGATTTCCCCGCTTGGGTACCTCTGCCATCACTCCAGCAATGTACAGACACCTACCAAGTCCAGTGTCTCTTTCCAGTGGAAGGCACAGCCTTGAGAAGCAGTCTTCTTGGCCAGAAAATCCACACCCACACAACTGATTTAAAGCACGGAAATGAAGTTCTCTTGCTGTAATGCTGCAGTCATGGTTGCAGGCACACAGTCCCCGAGTGAGTGGAATGACAGGCTCCCTGAATCAGAAGCAGAACAGCCCAGTGCAGTTTCCATCAGCTGAACCTGCCCACGCCTGTGGCAGCTTCTGCTCTGCGCACAGTAAGGTGTTACATCCTCAGTAGAGAAAGGAAATTGCCTACTGAAATGTTGGACAATCGAAGTTTAGGATACTCACTTGACACTTTCACATTACAGGGGATTTAATAGCTGCTTACCTGAGAACTGACAAAACAAAATACAAATATAATTCCCAATTTATGTCAGGTCCTTCTCTTTGATACCAATATAAAACCAGTGGATTTTCTGGGATATTAGGTTTGTGTGGTTTCTGTCACTGGTAGAAATAATTTTGCATGCTTTTTTTTCTTTGGACTGAGGTATTCTTTTGGTGACTACACAAATAAACCATATTGAGCTTCAAATTCATCAAAAAGAACAGAAGGTCAAAACTGCTGTCACACACCACTAATAGGAAAAACTACTCTTCTTCCCTTCATTCCAAATTCCAGCATTATCAAGAGAAAAATAATTGCTAAATTAAAATTGACTGTTTTGTGCTGATTTTTGTGGTTTTTCAGGCTATGCCATCACATCACAAGAGCGAGAGAAGATTAAATTATTAATTGTGTGTACATTATCCCACTGATTAAGTCAAGGTCTTTCTCAACCACTTATCTGACTAAATTTCACTATTTTAAGAGTATTCTTTGCAAATTTGGTTAGGGAAACCCCCTTCAGTGAGGAAGAGATTTTACTGTTTGCCATTGTGGGATCAGTCATAAATGCTATACAGTATTTTTATGACTCTCTGATTGACTAAAGTTTGCATATGAAACAAGAGCAAGCAAATGGAGCTAACAAGCAGTGTGCTGGGAATTCTCTCTCACAACCAATTTTTTACTCACAAGCAAATTACATTATTAATGTCAGAAGATATATCCTGCAAGGGGCTGAGCTTGTCTGCTGCATGCTGAGGGTCCTCTGCACCCCACAAGGTGTTCAGATCTTTGAGTATTCAGCTTCCTCCAGCACAGAGAACCATCAGAGCAGCCATTCCAATGCCTTTGCAGAGTACCCACAAAATTATCAGTAGTAGCAAAAGCTTATAATGACAAACATGCTGAACCAAGGAGACATTCAGAATTTTAATGGAAATTCATGAACCTAGTATGTCTGAATGTTGTATGAAAAAGAAGATAAAATGACAGGTTTTACATTTAAAATGTTATGTCATTAGGAGATAATACTAGAACAGGGATGTTTATTACATTTAATAACTACAGTTTGCTTTGCTGTGTTTTCTAAATTCTGAGATGTTCTCAGTTTGGAAAATGAAAATCGGAAAAGAAAGTTTCCTACTGTCAGTCAGTTTGATTTCCTGCATCTCATTGTTATGATATTTACAATGTTTAATTGTGAACAATCTTTCACTATATTGGAAATTGCTCCAGTAGGAAAGAATAGATTTTGTGGGATTTTTTACCAAGTCTAAATTCAGTCTACATTTGAGCCACCTTACACTTTAATTTTGGTAGCACTGGTCAAATGATATTTCTTGCAGTAGTGAATTTCTGGGGCATAATCTGTCCACAAAAACATTTAATTCTATTCTTTACTGCTGTTTCTACCAGAGTCCCCGGACATACTCTGAAGTTAAATCCCAATAAAGAGCATAACTTGTGTATTTACAACTAGGATGTGACCGAAGCAAATGACTTTGATTGAAGTAATGGCACAAATTTGTGCTATTGAGCAGAAAGAATTATGAAAACCTGTTAATAGCCTATTTCTCCTCAAAAATCTGTCATTTCATAAGCAGGTTCCTGTCAGGAATGGACAAGAGAGGCTTCAGAGTTCTGCTGGGATCACCACATCATGCCCCAGCTTGAGCAAGAGCTGTGTAGGAATAAGATCTTCTCCTAATGAAGAAATGGGTGAGAGAGGCCATGGAGACACTCCATTCCTGGGATGGGTTGATATCTCCTCCCCATCCCCTAAAAGGAATACAGAGAAGGCATCAGATCAGGCTGCCCACCTTTTCTCTGCTTTGTACTTCCCCTGGAAAAGGAAACTTTTCCACTAACTCTAGATGATTTTAAGGTAAACCGGCCCCATGTAAATGGATAAACAGTATAAAGTAGATTATCAGACAAGATTTTAATCAGTAATAGCCATAACACACAAAAACCAAAAGTGCTTTAAGTGACTTGAGGGTATCTGTTTCTGTGAGTCAGGATTACTCAAGGCCACAAGTCTGCAGTGTTTCTCGCTGTATTTCTGTCTGGCCATTTTCTCTATGAGCCACCAGTGATAAGGAGCTGCCCTGCTTTAACAAACAGACTTTGGGTGTGCAGGATAACAGAGAAACTACCCCTTGCAGCAACCGTGCCTCCAGGCTCCAGGAGGAAAACTGAGAGAAAACAATTTTGTGTGACAGAACCCGACTTTCCTTCAGAAGCCACTATTCATCTAAAGTCAGGAGAAAGCATAACCAACAAGATTTTCCTTCTAAACACAAAAATGCACCCTTGAGCAGTGAAGCAAACCTGCCTCTCAGATCAGCACTTCTAGATCATGAAATCTGCCCAGCCCAGATTGCAGCTTTGAAATGCTCCCCACAGCAAGAGCCTGCACCCCACAGCAACACGTGCCCAGCCATGCTCACACAGCAAACAAGGCCAGCTGGGTCAGCAAAGGTGATGCTACCTGGGGCAGCTTCTATCTACAAGCCCAAATCATCTCCCTTAACCTGCTGTGCTAGAGGTTACAGTGCCACAGTGAGGGTACTTAAGAGAATAAGCAAAAGATTTCAGTCCTCTCTCAGAAAAGCAGGAGTTTGGGGTAGAAGGAAGGTCAAGGTAAGATTCAAACTCTCTGTGGTATTACTTCTTCTTGGGACCACATCTTTAACTGGATGCAAAAGATGGATTTATCCTTTCAGGGTAATTTAGGAATCATTCAAGAAAGAGAAATGTAATTCTTATCTACCCTCAACATTTCTCTGTTTTTCTGGCTTTTTCTTGTATCACAAAAAGGTAACACCCAGAAGCCACTGCTTCTAGTCCTTCACAATTCTATAGGTTTTATGTGTAGCTCTTGGTCGAAAAACTGCCATGGCTGGTTACAGTTTCTTTAAAGGAATGCACTTATCAAGCTCTCTACACCTAGGACACTTTTTCTCAACCTCTGCTCCTTTTTTTTTTCCCCTTTTTCCTATTTCTCACATTCACTTTCTTACTTTCTTTGCTGCCTCTTTCTCCTTTTTCAATCTTTCTCATCTAGCCTTTCCATTGTTATTCACCCTGTTTATTGCTTCAAGCAACCCTGACATACTGGACATCATCTGAAACTACAAACGACAGGATGCAATAAGCTAGAGAATAGCAGTAATCTGAGGAAAGTTCTTCATTCACTCTTGCTCCTAACTCTCTGTCTTCTTATCCTACATAGAAAATAAAAAAATCAATACCACCTCACAGGGCTTGATAAAAGTGCTGGACGAGTACAGCAGGCATGCTGGATATAGTAAATTAAAGTGATCAAAATTTTCCAGTCGACTCTGCCTATAGCCTACATAAACTAACAACCCTGTCTGCAGAATGTCTGTCACTCTAGAAGCTTTATTTTATCTGTGTCTCTGATTTCCCAGAGAATGAGTAGATATTCGGTATATGTGTACATATTTATCTGTATGCATATGTGTGAGAAAAATATAGGAGTAGGAATCAGCCTGTATTTATAACAAATATTTCCTTTTAGATGGGTAGATTTTGAATTTCCTAACACATTAGTATGCACAAAATGTTGTAGAAATAAATGTTTTATCATCATCAGATGATATAATCAAGATAAAAATTACTGCATTGTATTTAATTTTCAATATGTCATTCCCTGTCAGGCTAGATTTTAGCCAGTGTAAATCAGCACTTAAAATACCATTTGAAGACCAGGCTTGTTACCTTTTCATGTTGTTTCTCTGGTCTAGACATGGCTTAACAATTTCCAATCAATGTCTAAAAATATATTAGAGAAATGAGAGACAAAGCAGGCAGCAGGGTGATCTGGTAGTAGCCGGATTCATAGACCAAGTACATGAGAAGCTAAAATTTCCCCTCAAAGGAAAATGTCACTGGATGCCTTGACATATATAAAGGGTGAAGTGAGACCTCATTATTTCACAATCAAAATGCCATAATGTAAAATTTCAGAATATGTCTCTATAAGAAGGCTGATCTTGTATTAATTCAGGAGGAATTCTATCTTCAAGAAATGGCAGAGCAGCAAATGCTTTCACCTGGATTTTATTCTGTGTTCAACTTTCTAGGCATTTGCATTTGGTAAATTATGCCAGTTTCTGTCTTGTGTTTAAAACAACCTGCTTCTGATGAGCTACATAACCTTAGTAACTCATGCAGCAGACCTGACCCCAGGTTTGGATGCCTCTGCGTGCCACCAGTGCTGAGTGCCAGACTCTGCTGTGAAAACCATCTACGGATTTTTATTCCTAAACCCATGGTATTGATCTGATCCTCAGAAGGCACTAAAGAAAAGATTTTGAAGGAAACTTGCCAGTGTGCCCAAAAAGCAAATAAATCTTTGGCAATATGAATGTGGAAAGAGGGAAAGATGGGAAGATGGAAAGAGGAGAGGAGGGATGAAGGGATGAAGGGATGAAGGGAGGGAGGGAGGGAGGGAGGGAGGGAGGGAGGGAAGGGAAGGAAGAGAAGGAAGGAGGAAGAAGGAAGAAAGGAAGGAAGGAAGGAAGAAAAGAAGGAAGGAAGGAAGGAAGGAAGGAAGGAAGGAAGGAAGGAAGGAAGGAAGGAAGGAAGGAAGGAAGGAAGGAAGGAAGGAAGGACAGGCTGAGATCATATAGGTCACATGGAAGGAAAACCTAAAGAGGATCACCCATTGTCCAGAAAATATTTTCACCCACCAGTTAAGATTGCCCTTCTCTACAAGGAAGCTCTTTCTTTTCCCTCTTCTTTCCCCCTTCTCTGTCCAGTGCTGCCATTACACATCCCCTTTTCTCTTTTCAGGCTTGTACAGAATTCCAGCCTCTTTGATCCCTCTTGTTTTGCCCCATGCCTGCCCTGGGCTAATGGGGCAAATGAGCCCACTCACCACACATCTGAGCAGGGTCACAGAGCAGCTTCAAGGTCTTGTTCCTGACACTTTTTACTCCTTTCTCCCTTCCAGACTTGCACCCCTCCTGCAATGCATGATGATGCTGGGCTCATGGGCCCTCTTGGGATGCTTTTGCCTGAGGTCTGCCCACTGAACAAGCTGTTCTGCACTAAAATGACAGATCCAGCCCACTTAAGCAATGTACAGCAAAAACATAAGGAATGTATGGCTTGAGATTCTTAGACTTTATTCTGAAGCTTTCACAGTGTCTCTGCCTGCTTTTGTGTCTCTGATATTTTTCAGTGTTCAATTTTAATCATGCAATGTATTGTATCTGTATATGTGGTTCTCTTTGCACCCACAATTTTCATGAATATTTAGAAGGTTATGTGCACATATATATAAGCTCTGATCCTCAAAACATGTGCCAGGGAAAAATATAAAATAATTCCAGCTGTTCAGTATATTTTGGGCAGTGTTTGTAAGCAAGTGTACTGGACCATGCTTGACGTTTGTTTGGGGTACTAGAGCCTGTATGTGATCACAGCAAGCACAGAAGCCAAAGGTAAAACTTGGGAAAAGAGTGTAGGAGTACAAAAAATACTCCTAAGCCTTACCCCAGTCCAGAGTTTTGGGAATTTCTCCATTGGAGATTGCACCCACCCCACATATCTACACTGGGAGGTGCTCAGCTCTGTGCTGCACAGCTGCAATGTCCACAGTAAAGTACATTTTTGTCTAAGCAAAGTATATCTTTGTTTAGTTTTAAGCCTATTAATGTAATTTAAGGAATTGTACTCTCAGCCCCTTTCTGTCTGGAACAGTGGATAATTATCCTGTATTAACTTTTTCCCTGTTTTTTATTATTCTGTGTGGAACTATCACATCCTGTTTCTTTGCCCCAGACACCTTTTTTTCCAGGGGAAGTTCTAATCTTTTTATTCTTTCCTTGGGATTGTCTTTTGGTTTTATTCTGACTTATTTTCTGCACAAAGGGTATGTTTTCTGTTTGTCTTGCTACTCATGCATTTCACCAGTTATCAATAGGACTCCCAGATAAGCAGGGAAAGCACAATGCAAGCAGAGGATCATTGAGACTCGAGCTGATGCTTCATGGGTGCTCTTTCTGCTTGGTCTAAATCCCTTAAAATCCTTCAGAGCTTTGCCAGAGCATGCAGACATCAACCTGAAGAAACTCAGCATTTTTCTTCCAAAGGGCATGGAGTCCCACTAATTTTCTTCTTTTATTTTCAGATTAATTTTTCTCCAGTTTCTCTTTGCATTTCACCTCCCATTAGGTTCACTTCTGCAGAACTGCTTGTGCCCTCACAACTCATGCCCAGCTCCTCTTCAGCTACCCACAGCTAGCTGGAAACCAACTCTGCCCTAACTAGAAACCAAAAGTGTCTTCACTGTGATGCTTCCTCAAACATGAAACACTGTAGCTGACTTTGGTGGACAGAGCATTAATTGAGGGAGCCTGTGACCCATAGCAAACTAAGAAATATCTCCAAATGTAATTTATTCATTCCCTATCAGCTCTCCACCAGCTAGCTTTTTAGCTGATAGAAACTGGATGGGAGTTATTGCACACTGCCTCTTATCCACAAAGAGCTGTATCTTTAGGAGATCCCATACATTTTTAGCACCTTTCTCCATGATGTGAGGCATTGTTTAGTGAAGGCAAATGACTGTGCATATAAGTAGATTTTTATTAACAATTGTGAAGAAAGTGCATTGTTAGGATATCCCATTTCTATCCTAAAATATCATAGCAATTTTTGCTTTCATCTGCTGTGTTGTTTCTTCTGAATAACATGAGTAATTACGTTGTGCAATAAACTTATTTCATTTTTTTATTTCAAAGCTATTTTAAGTTATTCAAGTAGAGCAACTATATTTTTATGCCACTATAACTTAACAGTCAAATGGATGGGTAAAAACAATGCTCCTGGGCTGAGACCCATTTGCCAAGTTTCATTCCAGAGCAGTGTTTAGACTGATGTTGTAAATCCCTGTGAACAGTGGATTTGTAATGGAAATGCTGGCACAGACTTCTCACTGTGGCAGCTCAAATGATATTGCTAGAATAAAAAGCCACCATGTATTAAATTAGTACATAAGCATGTATTGTAGCATGTATGTTCCCCTTCTTTGTGCATGTAATCCCAGAGCTGCCTTTTGTATTGGCATAAGGGCTTCTTTCCTGTTATTATAGTAATCTCTTTTTCCTGCATCAAATGCCGGATAATGACAAAGATACAGCAGGAAAATAGACTAAAAATTGTGAAATATTTATTTATTTATTTATCTATTTATTTATTTTATTTTATTTATTTTATTTGCTTTGAAGAAAAAGCCGTTACTGATGGTATCTCCAAAATATTTATGCAAATAAAATTTTTGTGAAGTGTATAATTTGGCCAAATGCATGTGGATTTTCCCAAATATGGCAAGATATACCTCTTCACTCACAAGTTATGTCCCTGCACAACACCAAATTCCTCTTCCACAAAAGGAAGCATCAAGACTTTTCAATATGATTGTTGCAAAAACTCATGTAGGGCCAACAGAATCTTGTAGAAATTAATGAAAAATCTCAGTGTTAATTCTAAATTCAGACCATGGCATAAAAACTTTCAGTCACAAGCTTTTGATAATAAATATCACAAGAATATCTACTGATCATCTGTAGTCAGAGCAGCTCTCCAAGCACAGCAGAACCTACAGGGGTGCTGTCAAGACAGACTCAGCATTTGGGCTTTGTCATCTAACATGTTGATTCTACAAAGCCTGACACTAAGGAAATCACTCATCTTTGTTTATAATCAAATATTTTGCTTGTGTCCCTGACAAGTTGTCATGATGATACGTTGCTGCATGATTACTGACTAGTAAGATTGGCTGAAAAAGGCAGTGTCCCCACTGCTTGTGAAGCTTCTTGTGTTTCTCTCAGTCTTCACTGTCACAGCTGAAATTTCTGGTTTTGCCTTCTTTCCCCACTCCCCTTTTTCTGATGCCCACCCTCACCAGTACCACTTCTCTTGTCTTTGTGTATAGCGTATTTCCCTGGCCACCTGTGTGGATGTCTGAAATAGTCCAATGAGAAAGCAGTTGATCTCACTTTTTTGAGACAGATCCTGAGGAACAATGAGCTGAAATTGAGCCAAAAGGAAGGCAAAGAACAATATTTGCAATGACACATAAGGAAAAGATGAAGTGATTGATATTATCTGAAAAAAAATGCAAGAAAGTGAGAAACCTTGGACTCTTCAATGGTCACAAGCAGTCAGGCAGACTCCTGTTTTATGTCTGACCAAGAAGTGGCAAACGTAACACATTCAGTATGCCTTTACATAGGAGGGAAAGCAATGCCTACGTCATAGATAACAGCGGTTTCAGCACTATCCTGTTCCTTTACATTGACATCATAGATAATAGCAGTTTCAGTACTATCCTGTTCCTTTACATTGACAATCTCCTCTTAGAGGTCTGGCCAGCCTCATTCAGCCCATGCCCCACCAGACTGAATGAACTCACAGCTTGATTCACCATCACTGCACCCAAGAAGTTCACCTCCCCTTTGGGCTAAAGCCATTCTGTGAAATACATCAAAATCAGTGCCAACATGAGAATATTGTGCTCCATTGGAATAAATGGTCCACTTGTTTGAGAGGCTCAATATGTTTATTACAAGATAACTTCAAATTACTTTGAAAAAGCATCAATATCCCGGAAAAGAGAAATATTATGTTTTCTGGCAAAAAGAAGAATGCAAGCAATTCTAAATACTTCATATAAACCCCTAGATTAGATTAAACCAAGTGAGTTTTAGTTTTTTTAAAAATTAAACAGTTTTAAACTTCTAGGGAAAAAAAAATGTGAAGATATGATTTTTCATTGCAAAATTTCCAAAGTGGATTTAAAAAAATGGAATAGCTCCAATTATCGTGACATCTATCAGAGGTTCTCTACAGCCAACAAAAAGGATTATGAGTAGGCCAGTACGGCTGGTGGATTTGCAAATGATGCTTCATGAGCTGGGGCTTGGCCCGCATGCAGAGTCAGAAAGGTCTGGTCTACAGAGCTGTAAGTATATGACTGACAGGCATTCTGGTGTCACTGGGATGGGCCAATTAGAAAGGCTTTTGTAGGCTAGAACTGGCAGATTGGTCTGCAAGGATTGAGGAATCTCAGTTCATAAAGAGATGTCACTGATAATTAACCCTGAGGTGCCATACAAGGTTCTTTTTATGAGAATGGAGTGCAGCTGTTGGTATTTAAACATCAGTTTTCATTGTAGAATACCAGGATAAACTAAACATTCTAGCTTTTTAAAGGTAAGAAAATATGTCCTTCATAATTTTGCATTTGTAGTTCCTATTCTTTTGTCATTCAGCTGCAGCTTTAATTTGGCTTAGTACTTGCACCCATCAATAGTACTTATTAGAATTTGAGAAAAATGACCTCTCATCCAAAATCTCCTTTTACACAAGTCTGCAGTGTCTGCATTCATGTCCTCTCTGTGTTTGGCCTAGCAAAGGAGTTTGCTGAAACATTTCAAAAAGAGCACTTTTTGGGGATGGCCAGATCCTTTACAGCGCATTTAGCAAAAATATATCTGTGATTATTTTTGTGTAGGATTTAATTAGCTGAACTAAGTAGGGAATGAAAACCATGCAAACGTGACCCATTGTGTGCAATCAAAGCAGATATCAAATACTGGATGCATAAAGTGAACAGCTTGTGAATGAGCTGCGAACTAAAGTAGGGAAGGAGTTAATCCTCTCGCTGGCTTAGAGGAAAGATCACAGTTGCCAGCTTGTATATAGGAATTTGCAGGTTGGTGGGGCTGGGCCAGCTCTGGGGAATTAACTAATTCCTTCATCTTCTTCCAGTGTATTATAAGATGTCTGGGCTAGAGGAAGTGAAGCCTGAGACTGGTGGGGTAGAGTCAGTCAGTAAATAATGAGGATAATGCTGGAAGGAAAAGAACAAGAGAGAAGTTCTCTTAATCCTGGAGTTTCAGAGAAATGGTCCCATTGTGGCCTTGCAGCAACTTCTGAGAATCATAGCTTCATTTTTTAACTTCATGGAAAGGTAACTCCTCTTGCTTGAAAGATCAGGAAACAATTTTTTAGCTTTATTTAAAAGAGGGTTGCAACATGACACAATGCAGAATTTTTTCTCAGAAAAATTTTTTATGGCAGTGTCAATTCAGAAGCTGGCTTGGTACTGACAGCAGAAAATAAGTGAGGTGCTTTCCTTATATGCATGGAAAAGAAAGCATTAGAAGATGGGATATGTAAAAATTGTTTTCCTTTCCCATTTTTCCAATAGATAAGTCACAGATAAATTTCAAGTTGTTGAAGCTTTGATGGTCAGATTAAAAGAGTGAGGTCCAGTCCTCCTGAGGAAGTGCAGCATGTGACTTGTGTTCTCACTCTCTATGGCATAAACACAATATAGAAATAGATTCATTTAAAATACTAGAGTAGCAACTTTCAAGTGGGAGGCTTTTGCCCCTTCTCTCCTACTTGCATTTAAACTTTGTCATTTTTATAGACTCAAATATTTAATCCTGGTTATGCCAATTTTTAATTCAGATATTTGAGTATTTTATTGGATTATGATCCTTATCACTTTCCAGATACTTCCACACCCTTTTTAAGAGACAGCTCATACTGAGGTCATCAACATTACTTATTTCTGATATATTTCTTTTTCCACATATTTCTGAAGCTTCAGGTTACAGGAGGTAGCAGAAGCTCATTCAATGGCAGATTACAGGAATAAACAAGATAGGACAGCAAAGATCTGATTATGGTGAGAAGCTGTGGAAACTGAAATATCCAAATTAAGGGATGAATGCACATTCAGCCAAGAGGACAGAG
>JAVTVJ010000208.1:150000-190000 GCA_034509425.1 Eopsaltria australis
TTGTGGCTAAGATTGCTGATATCCTTCATTGCTTCTTCTCTGGCCTCCGACGGCTAATGCTTTAAGCCTGCTTGGTCTTGTCATTAGGAATAATGGGCATTAGGATTACCTCTTTAATCACAACTAAGATTAACAGATGGTATGAACCCACCATCTTAAAATTATCTAGTTATTAACAAGTATTTCCTTTTAACACATCAATAACATCTGCTTTTCCTAACTGCTCAGGCAGAAACACAAACTCTAGCATTAATAACAGGAGAATTTATCACTTTTGTCTATTACTATCCCTTTCTACATAAAGACATCCAAAATATAATTATAAAGAAAATTTATATGTAGCTCTAGATACTGTGGACTCTGAATCTGCTGCACTGGGAAAATGCTTATTTTCTGTATGTGTGGATACAAATGGGTGGGGGCTGTATGGATGTATATACTCGTTTATATATCTACTTTAATTATTTTCAGCTAAGAAGTTAAAAACTGTGTTACTTTTAGATTATTTTTTTCTGTTACTATAGCATGAGAAAGACCATAATATTTGAATTAACATCTTGGGTTCTGTTTGCACCAGCAACGGAAAGAGTACCTATATTTTCTTTCATTCTCCATAAATCAGGTTATTAAAACTACCGCTTATTAGATCCAAACTTTATTCTTTCTGTTTTCACCTTATTTTCTCCAGGTTCAGATGCCTAGTGAGGATTTATTAAGCCATCAGGTAGGTATTGTAAAGCGTATTTTATTTTGCTTTTCGTTTGACATTGGTAAATGAGTTCCTGAGAACACTGTATTAGGAATCATAGGCAAAATTATCAACTAAAATGGCCAGTTAAAGGAAGACCATGTTTTTCTAAAGACAGCACAGAAACCTTCCTGAGAATCATTCTGCAAACTTTGCATCAAGAAAACAGAAAACAGGTAATAGATACAAATATCAAAGCTCTGAAATGATCAGCAGCTGTCTTGGATTAACTGTTATTTATTTAGTGCTTTCATTGCACTGAACTCAACAAAAACCAGAGAAGGACAGAGCCTCACCCTCTCAACAGATTTCTTTGTATTGCAGTTGATAAATACAGATATTTCCAAGTACAGGGTGGTAGCATCATTACACATAAAAAAACTAATATTGATGGGCTTCTCTTCATTCAGTAATAAGTGACATAGTCATGCCTGTCTTCTGCAATCACAATTCTCTGCTAATATAAGATTTCTCCTTAAAATACAAGGGGAAACACCTATCTCATACTACTGATAATTAACCAAAACAAAAATTTGATTTCTGGGTTATAGGAAATAAATCTTTTCCTAACATAGATTAATCCCTCCATTTGAGTGACTGATTGAATGTAATAATTTCTGATACTGTTCATTAGTGTAATAATTTTTAAATGTGTTTACCAATTAACCTTAAAACATTTGAACACAAGATCTAAAGTATTACAGGAAAATACTTAACCATGGTGCTCACTTTTACATGTACTTTGTTTCCTGTCAATTGTGATGATGAACTTTATAAAGAAAAATTAATACTGGAGGTTGGTAATAAATGTTCAGTAAGAACCAGGAAGCACAAAGAACCACATGGACAGCTACTAAAATGTGCAAACAGTGCAAAGTGGAGAGTTTAAATCTTCCATGTCATGAATTTCAAAATACGAGTACACAGTTAAAATTTAAGATTTTATGTCTCAACAAGAATATCCTGACAAAACTTTTACAACCACCCCATTCCTAAGGAATTAATTTTCCCCTCTCCAGTGTTGTTTAGTGTTTGATCCTGAGCACTCAACAAGGCAAACTGTTTACCACAATAGTCAGAGGATATAGTGCTACTAATCATGCAGAAAGTGCCATCAGAAGTGCAAATTATATATATACATGATAGATTCTCCTCTATTCCCATGCACTCAGATTTATTTTCATTAGTTCAGTGTCAAATGTTGCATTGAACTGTGACAGGTATGTAGACATGAAGATGATTTTTAAAATATTATCTTTTGAAAAATTACCTCATAAAAGACTAAGTATCTGTTAACGAAGTGCTTTTCTAAATTGGACTTGCTCTTGCCTAGGAACTTCCAAGCTCAGAGCAAGAGGCAACATCTCTTTTAGCATTAACCAAGTTTTCAAGCAAACAGTCTAGACTGCATTTGTGAAATTGAAGTCTGATGAATTTGGTGGGGAAAGATGATGTTTGGTTTTTTCTCTGTTTTCATCCACTTGAGCATAAGGTAAACCTGCAAATATATGATAAAACACTGGCACCACAGAAGTTAGCTGTTGTTTACATTTATTCCCTGCCACCTCCCCAAATAATAACAGTGATTGTTTAGTCCATATTTCATGTGGACTATGCACTAGTACACTACAGACTAATTGCTAAATAACTTCTGAAGGGAAGACAGATGCATTGTTGCACTAAAAAATACTGCGGCTTTTCACCCTGAGTTCAAAGGGTGATCTGGGGATCTGGTCCAACAGGCAGTTCCACATGGGAGTAACTTTATCCACTGGGGCACAAGTATGAAAAAGTTATCATGTGATCATACAATTATTAGAAGAAAAAAAACCCTCCTTTTCAGGTTATGTCAGTTTTGACTAACGCAAAGCAAAAAGTATGGCAATCTTCCACATCCCAAGTCTGTGATAAAATATGGTGCTAAAATATAGAGATCAGTATCTGGGTAAAAAATCCTCCAGGCAGGAGGATTACAGGATTGCAGTTATTGTTTACATTTATACAGTTCTGGGGATTTCCATGTTGTTTAACAGGCCTCTGAGATAGCTACACTTATCATCCAAAAATGTTCCCTTATGTGGCACACAAATGTCATGTGAAAGGTGGGGGGGGGGGAAATTCTGCATATAGGATTAGTTCAGGAGAGTTTGGTTTTGTTTTAGATGTTGCATCATACAAGTAGTATATAAGTAGTTCTTTTCTTTACGCTATCATGCAGAAACATTAAGACATAGCCAGTCTTTTGTAGAAGAAAAAATGCAGTAATGTTAGTGAAAAAAAATAGGGAAGTAAATCTTTGCAATACTTTTCTTTTTATTTTTAAGGTCTGCATTTTCAAAACTCCATTTTGCACTAATTCATGGATCTCACCAGACTTAAGTGTCATAAGAGCTCTTTGTCACCACAGGCCCAGGGTCCACTCTGTCTTAAGTATTAGCCAGAGCTCTGCTTCTGACTCTGTAGCTTTGTGCGCAGAACCCTTAATACTTCAGGAGTCTGCTAGCACAATCTTTCCTTGTTTACACAACCTGCTGAGGGAAATTAAAACCTTATTCCTCAGTGAATGCTGAATTTCTAAAGAAAACAAAAAAGTAAAAAAAAAAAAAAAATATTCTTGCAGCAGACATTAATTACTATGTTGACATTTGTATCAAAGCACTATGTGTTTAACCTCTTTACTTTTTCATGTTAACAAATATTTGGTTTATCCTTCATCATGTTATGTTTTTCCTGACAGGAGAATGGTGGCTGAACATCCACCTGTCTGATGAATATCCACCTGTCTGATCTTATCTACATGGTTCTAAAGATAGATAAATGTTATCTGACCTTGATTCTGAAATAATGCTTTTTACAAATATGCTCCCTTCTGATGAAGACCAGAGGAACCTCACTGACTTCTGTGTAAATTGAGTATGAAAAGTTATTCCAAGTCTGACTGAAAAATTTCAGTGCGGGGACACAAGTTGCAAGGCCTTGTAAAAAGTGAAAACTGGGCCACAGCACATGCTTGTGTTTGCAGAAGACATCCATGCATCTCCCAGCTGTCAAGACCATCAAGACATGCAGTCATCTTCAAGCAGGCTTTGGCTGATTGCACAGGATGACAGATAAATGCTTTATCACATTTGTATATCCTGGGTCTTCCATGGCTAATATCAGCTTTCTAATATTCTGGATGTTGCTTCTCACTTGGGTCCTCTGACACCCTAATCCCCAAGCTAGTGTCACTCATGGCAGTCAGCCTGTAGTGTTACAAGATCAGCTGAGACATGGATCTCTAATAAGATTAAGACTCATCAGTATGGTTTCAGCCCTTTCCTTTTCTAAGGAAGAGGAACAGCATTATTCAAGGTTGCAGCAACAACATCAAGCATTTGCTAAATATTGCCTTCCCCCCCCCCAATACTCTGAGGAATCTACTAATTGTAGATTTGTATACAAATCACTAATTTGTATAAACACCCTAATGAAAAGAGAAAGCAAAAATAGCAAAAAGCATTTGATGTTTTGTTTGAAAATATCTTTTCATAGAAACCCACAATACTCTGCTTTGGAAGGGACCCACAGGGATCATTGAGTCCAGCTCTTAAGTAAATGGCCCATATGGGGATCAAACCCACAACCCTGACATTATCAGCACTATGCCCTAACCAGCCAAGCTAATTTGCTGATATAGATTTGCATTTTTTTATGAAGCCACATTTTTGTCAGCATGTGCTTTGATACTCCAGTAGTTAGTTTTTCAGAAATCAAGAGAAGAGAATTGATGCACATGTCCTTTCCAGGAGGACCCTTCACTCTATTCCCATCTATCTTGGTGGAACAGGCTTTACACTTCACATGTGCAAATTACTGGGCCTTGTCATTTGGGATATGCTGCCAATTTTCAAAACTTTGGAGTAGAAAAACTCCAAACTTTGGGTTAGAAAACCCAAGCTCACTATTATTTTACAAATGCATGTGTTAGCATCTTGTAGGATGCTAAGGAAACTTCTAGGAAATTGCACATGCAGACACATTACACCTTCTCCTTTATGTAGTAACTTCAGGACTCAGATGGGTGCATATCAAATGGATGCCACAGAAATCCAGGAAAGGCATTTCACCCACTTTCCATAGGGAAACCAAACCCCTCCCCCAACTACCCTGACACCCAAATCCCAGATACTGTAGCTTTGACTGACAGCTGGATTTTGAATCCCATGGGGAGACTCTATGCCTCTTGACGGATTCATTGTGACATTGCCCAGACTGCCTGCAAACTGGCAGACAGCTCTGTTTGCCAAATGTCGACATTATCTAATTGGCATTTCAGCCCACTTCTCATTTTTAATGGACATGAGGAAGACCCAGCCAGCAGAGTGCTGAAGCAGCAGCAGCAGCGTGCTCAGGCTGCTCTGGCTGCAGCCTTCCTCGGGCAGCTGCAGGATGGCACCAGCACCCGGGGTGTGGAGGCAACTACTCGAAAGCTGCTGGACCACTTGATGCAAAATACAGGAACTGAGGAGGAGAAACGAGACAGAAGAGGAATGGCAAATTCAGGGGTAGATGCTAGCAATCAAAGCAATGTGATGTTATTGTGGTGGCTAAATAGCTTCGACCTCTTAACATAATTTACAGCAAAAGCAGCTGTCTTCTTTGAGAGAACAGGCTTCCCACAAACAAGAGGATAGTTTTTATATCTATATATATATACTGATCTGTAAAAAGTGTTCTGATGCATAATGTTCAGAAACATCAAGCCTTCGAATGGATAACTTGCAGCAGAGTTCACATAGTAGGCCATCTGCTGAAGCAGCTGAGAGATGGCAACTCGTATATTAAGGTAGCTGTCCATTCATAATTGTTGCCTACATCTCGAGAAATAGATCTGTTTCTCTTTTTCATATCTATCTGCCTGGCCTGTCAGAGCCATGGTAGATTACTTTTTCTCACTGTACTAAACTGTGGTTTTCCAAATAAATTATTACACCTCTGTTGGCTTGCAGCAATAGTGTGGCAGAATGGATAAACAATTCACGTGCTTCAGCCATCGCTCTAAATCTTCATCAGACACCGTTTCAGTGGCTGCACCCTTTTATCTCAAACATGTCATTCCTAATTTCCTGTCAGAAGGTCTTTCCACATTATTTCATATTGCTTTAAATGACAGGATATACATCCATGGGGAAAAAAGTATACAAAATACTGCTTAGATGAGAAAAGGTCTGCTGCCAGAGAGAAAAGCATGAGTGCTTGAAGTTTTCTTGCAATTGAAACTGATACCAAATAAAATTTTTAAATCACACCACTCTAAATAAAGTGTGTGGAAAAAACAATTAAAACTAGCAGATAAATGTGTGATTTGAGAGTTGCAATTAAGCTACTCCAGCAATAAACCAGAGAATAATTATGAAGAGATATGATTATGTGTATAAACAGTGCTTTTAAAGAAAAGGGGGGGGGGGGGAAAGTCCCGTAAGAAAAGTCCAAAGTTTTGAAGTTTAATACATAATTTTCAATGAAATGTTTTCTTTCAATTTTTATTTCTCTAATGTTACCTTCATGTCACTTGGTGAAGCTGGAATATTTTACATTGCACTCCTATTTGGTAAGCACAAATAAGGACTACACTAATGTTGAAGGACACTTTTAAAGCTTAACATCAAGATGGCTTTTAACAACCTACTGTAAAAGGATTTTCCAGTTTTAGTGAGTTATGATAGTATGCATCATTCTAACAATATATTAAATGTAAAGAAAAGCTTTCCTACAGTCTCAATAACGTTTTCCATAATATCCCCTTCTAACTGCATGCAGGTGCATGTTTTCAGCCACTCTTCACAGTTCCTTAACAATCATTACAAATCCCACTTATCTAAATGAGTGATTAAAAACCTTTAAGGAGAAGCTGTTTAATTAAAAGTAAAGTAGACATTTATTGTGTGTTTAGTGTGCCAATTTTGCTATGACCTAAGAACCATTCCCTAATTAAGTTTTGTAATTCTTTCATATATTACATATTATATATGATAACAGAAGAAACCTAACAGCTGATTCAAAGCTCCTATGCGCTTTTTAAAAGCTGAGGCTGGGTTTTGCCCTGTAAAAGTCTGTGGGAATGTATTTCTAGTTTTGCCATCAACTTTAACAAAACCAGAATGAGACCTGTAAAACTCATAGTCACGATTCATTCATGTACATTGGTCTTAATCTGTCATAATTTGTTTGGTTGCAGTGGAATCAATCTGGACAGATAAAATTATTCCACATGTACTATTTCCCACAGCGTAGAAACATAATCTTTGTCACATTTTCCTTTATTATAAGCATGCACATATGTGCTCATCTGTACCCAGAGATGTTTGTGATCTCCCAGTAATGCCACGATGGCTTGAAAGACCACTATAGAGCAGAGGCATGGCTGCAGCACCTTGTGAGGCACAGGGCCGCTGACAGTGACATGAGAACACCCCTCTCTTGTTCAGTTTTTTATCGTTATTACTTCAGCTCTGACATCTGACCTCTTTAGCTGCCTGTGTGTACTGAAGTGTTCCTGGCTCACACCTGGCATCGGTAATAAAGCACAGCATGCATAAATAATGAAGATATGTTTGTGAAACTTCACTAAGTGGCAACTGCCTGTGACAGAGATCCTGCTACCAGCACTTACTGCTGTAAAGGTTTGTTAATGGAGGCTGCTCAGCGGATGACAAAATGACCCAATTAAAGTTTATTCCAAATGACATCAGGGTCATAAAAGTGAACAAAAGAGGAGGAAATGGCTCTGATGGTTTGAAAATACATTGCTATGTGTATTATTACATGTGCACTTTTTCCTGTCACAGGAGGACTTCATATTCACATAAAACACACCTATAGAAAGGCAAGTTAAAAAGGCGACTGTTGGTTAGACAGAAAAATGATGGCTTGTGACACTCTGCTGGACATGCTTTCCAGGAAAAGCTCTAGTAGGAAAGTCCTTTGAGACTGGGATAGGAGAGACATTTCTCCTGTCAAATACTGGATCAGAGACTTTCCAGATAAGCAAGGGATTTCAAATTCAAGTAGACAGTCCATTTGTAGGACAAAGCTCTCACATAAACAGTAAAGTACTTCTAGTACAGGTTCTGTCATATTCTGATTTATTCTGAAATTTCTAGATGAGGGCTGAAACTGTGGGCCCCTGGAGGACTAAACATATGGCCCAATTTACAGAAAAGTTATTTGCTCCTAAGTGCCCCTTCCATTGGAAAGGAGGAAATGTGTGTAAATGAAAGGAGACTGAGGTGCTCCAATGAGAAATCAGCAGGCAATAAAGGGTCAGTGATTTTGAGCCACCTGCAGTTAATTTTCCATTGGTTCCAGACATCACTCTGCATAAGGAAGGAGGAAAGACTGTTTAATTGGATTTGTTTTGCATTGGGACTCCACCAACACCTTGTGATGTACCTAATGCACCAGTGGGTGAGAGAAGCTGTACAATGCCTTATTCTGGCAAACAGGAGCAGCAAGGAGAATGTGAGATCAGACCACAAGTGTCACTTGTGTCTATTCATCCAGGCAAAATGAAAATAGATCAGCTCAATTTGTTCTGAGAGACTTTGAGGCCAGTCTGGAAATCCTAGAAATGCTCCTTAGTGCAAAATTAGAATATTTAAGGACATTTTTAATGGAGGGCATTAATTTAGGGTCATTTTTAATCCTAGGAAGCCAAGGAAATCAAGGTCACAGAGAAGCATCACTTTGAGTACACCAGTTTCAGTTGATTGAATGAAATGCAGAGTCCTGCAACTCAGAGAAAGGCTGCCAGAAATCACCTCTGGTTAATTCAGCTTCATTATGACACTTTTCCCATGTTATAGTTGAGGAAAGTGGCAACTTGTTTTCAGTCCTGTTAGCATGTCTTAATAATTCACTGCTGCCACAGCTCAGTCTGCTCCCCTTCCCTACTCAGGTTTGATTTTTGAGGAATTTAATTTTTAGGAAAATCCATTTTCAACAACTTGGGGGTCGGTTTGTTGGTTTGGGGTTTGGTCTCTTTTTTTTTTTTTCCGTTGCACCGCTACATAGTGCAGGAAGTATTCAATCAGCTGCCATTCTGCAGGCAAGGAGCAGAACAACCTGTTATTGCATACATGAGCATCTCACCAGCATAAAAACACTTTGCTGAAGATATAGCAACAGGTCGGGGGCTGACTAAGGTGGGAATATTCAGATTTCCAAGGACTGCCTTTTGCAGCCACACTAAAACGTATTTTGCCTGTTTAGATGCAGCTTTAACTTTGTCATTTCAGTCTTCACCAGAGAGAAAGGATGCTTAGGGAAGAAAGCTAGATAAACATTTGGTTATGCTTTCTTGTAGTAACACATCTTTCAACAGCCTGTGGCTCAAAGCATCCTGGGCCACACTTTAATGTTTAATAGCCCTTGGTGAATATTTTTTCTGTACTAACTGTGCCTGAGTTTTAAACCTACCTCAATTTTTGGCACCTATTTTATGCCAGAACTAAATCAAAATGACCAAGTCTCCACAGACAGCTAGTTTAATAGAGAAACACAATTTTCTCACAATGATTGGATGCTTTCCTTGCAAAGTGTGAAACTAATTGGAACACAGTAATCTTCAGCCTGAAGATTTTGTTTTGGTAGAAATAATGATAAAACAAGTAGAGTTATACTTGCCTTAATAAAAAGTCATCCTACCCTTTCAATATGAAAATGAGATTTGACCCTCGTTAGCTAAATGAGTTTGAGTGAGAAATTGAGCAATAACATTTTTGGACCATTAGTCTCCGCTATGCTGCTTCTCCTAGCAGAAGAAATTATTTGCCTTCTACCCCAGCTCCTTTCTGATGCTTCTTGGCATGTGTTACTTTATTGTGAAGGAAGACCCTTCTTCCATTCTAGGAATAAGTATGTGCCTTTGTAAAATCAACAAGATTAAGAAGTTTGCCTTAAGGCAGAGATTCCTACTTTAGCAAAATATGATGCAGACCCGTGAATCAATGCTTCCTTTCACCTATTAAAAAGTGAATGAAAATCCTGAATAATATCCCAGAGGAAAATATTTTTTCATTTACATTTGTGCAGTATTTCTAGGAGATATGTTTTCTAGTTTGGCTTTTGTTTGTCAGCAGAAAAGAAAAGCCTGTTACTACATAAATCCATGTGTTGTCATCCCAGCAGCCTCAATGGTATCTTATGAGATCAGATCTTGAGAAGATGTCTGAGAGAGCAGACCATGGGCAGTTCAGCAGTGCTGCTGCTGTCTCCCAGCTCCTGCTGTGAGACATCCCAGAGACCTCAGTGTAACTGCTACCACACCAAAAGCAGAGCATATGCTCAAATTTTCTCCCAAAAATAGGTCCTCAGCAAGTAGTTGTCTTTTCTCACCCCCACTGCATGAGTGTAGAACCAGTGTGATTAGGCAGGGAGGACACTGATGTAGTACAGCAGCAGCAACCTTTTGGAAGGGAAGCAAAATAACAGCCCTAGTCGCCTGTCCCCTTTTCAGGAGTGCAGTGGTATTTATCCGGTGCATGAGAGCTCTTAGCCTCAGCCTTCTGGCAAAATTTCTATTGTAGCTAATTATATTCTCCTTATCTAAAAACCTCCCATGCTTCATCTAGCTTAAATGGAACTTTTCCAACCGAATGTTTTTTCAGTGGAAAACTGCTGTTTGATCGAAAACAAAGCTCTTCTGAGAAAGTGTCAACTTCAACAAAATCTGTAAAACAATTACAACTCCTTCAGTAAGGTCAAAATACCCTGCATTAACCTTTTCAGAACAGTGACTCCATTTTTCATTTTGAAATTACTCCTTCAGATTGTGTTATATTTTAAATTGAGATTAAAGACTGGGGCCTGAAATGAAATTGTTTTGAAAATGTCACTTAAAGTGATTTGATTTTATTCTGCTTCAGAAAAAAAATAAATCTTGAAATCCTGAAATTTCCTGTGAAAGGGAAATTTTGTATCCTTTGAAACTTTGCTCATTTGCTTTTGGTTCCATGCTGTGGTGCATCACTACTATCCTCATTTAGGAAATTGATGCATATTCTCCACATGGGATTTGTATTTCACTCATGGTGACTGCAGCTGCATCCAATAAAGAACCAAATTTTTCTCTTTCCCATTGCCATGAAGCCTTACGCTGACCTTCTGTATTAACATGTGTAAGAGCTCTGATGTCTTGCTCTTACAAGGGAAATGCTGATAATTTTTTGAAACTTCATATATCACAGCCTGAGCAGTGTGTAACTGAAAACCAGGCACATATTTCTGCTTTACCTATACTGAAGAAAAAGAGAAAGAAATCAACACATTCTGATGAAAAAAACTTCTGAACTGTTCACAGCTGAATGTCTTCTACAGAAAATGTCTGGTTTCTCCATTCAGATAACTCTTCCCATATAACTTCAGCCACTGGAGTGAGTACCACAGACCAAAGAGAGCAAGACAAAGGAAGGCTCCAAAATGGGAGGATTTACAAGTTATTGAGAACTTCTAGAACTGCATGTGAAAGTAACAGGGCACAAAATTACATAATATACTATTTTAACAGTGTCATTAGTAGATGGTGCTAAACATCCTCATTTGGCTTTTGTTTCTGGATGGTCCTTTTGGGTAGAGACAAATGGAGCAGGTTAGTGTCAATGGAGTGGTCTTTCGGTGACAATTCAGGTTGAACTTCAGGTGACACAACTCATAATGTTGTCTGCCTTACAGTATACAGAACATGTCTGTGTCCTTGATACCCCTGAAAACATGCCCCGTGGATTTTGCTCACTAATTGTCTCCGGAAAAGAGCAATCTTAACACCTGGCCTCAGTCTCATCTAAAATGTTATGGGAAGAACAATGCTGAAGTATTTCATGAAGTTGTCATGAAGTTCAGTTCAGCAAGTAATGTTTGCAAACACGTATCTTTCATAGATTGTCACCAGCCAAGGAGATATCTTTGATTGCTGATTCAGAATTACATATCCTGCGTTATCAAATCAGGTCAGTCTATCTCTAAGTTGCTCTTGCTTGAATATTGGTTTGTGATATTTAGGAGCATCAGAGTGTCACTAGGAGTGTTATGACCCATCAAAGAAAGTAACTGTAAAATTGTAGTAGATAAACATAGGTGCAAGCATTAGAGACTATTTGCAGGAGACAGATAGAAAACCCAAGTTCTAACTCAGATTTCATCACTATCATTATCTGTATAATTTCATGCCAGTTACTGCACTTTGGAACTCCTGTGTATCTGACTGCTGCATAAACTTCATCAGACAGAATTGCTGTGTCTATATTTGTTATCCAACATAGGCAAGCAGCTTTCTAGATCCTTGGATTTGATGAAAGCTGTAGTATCTAAATAAAACTTCTCACAGCTCTTTGTAACAGGGGTACAAGAACTGAGGTCACCAACACTAGTAAAGAATGCTCTGATCAAGCCTTATCAGAAAACACCCACATTTTAAAGCAAAATCACTTTTGTGACAATTCTTCTGGTTTGATAAGTCTTAACTAAATCACAGGTGTGGTTCTGGTGGAGAGTTGTCTATGAGGAAAGATCCCATTAGAAATACAAGTGACCTAAGCTCCCAAGGGCAAGGATAGGATTTCTGAAGTCATTTCATATCCTTGCCTTACTAGCCTCCTACCAGAAATGGAGGTCTCTGTAACTGATATCTTGCAGGGGAATTCTGAAACACTGCTTTTTCAATTGGGTTGTTCGATGATGCCAGCTCCCCTAAAAAATCAGGAAATACATAATGCTGGACTAAGCTTGGTTGTTTTTGCAGACCATGAAAGAATACAAACCCATATGCCACTCAAGGCAATCAGTTTTGCTAGTGAGTCTAAAGGATTTCTGAATCTTTTCTTTAAAAGAATCTGATTAAACCTTCTTATGGTTTGCAGTTATCTTCTAATACAATTTTGTCAGGTGGTCCACCTGGAAACTCTGGTACCAGCCTGAACTCAGATAATACTCCAGGAGACTTTGCTAAATTGTTTCAGCTAATATGCTCAGCAGTGCACAGCCCAAGCTTAGGTTGTCTATGAAACTAATTAATATTAAACGGTTGTTTGAATACCAAATGAAAAAATAATTCTTCTTGCTCCTTCCCCCCTCAGAATCTCTCATACACTATTGAAATTTCACTTAGGCCAGATCATCTTGGGTGATATGTGGGGGAGAGAGGGATAGTTCTTTCATCTGATTTGCTGTTCATGTGGAAATGTGTAATTACTAATCAAAAATGCACTTGGATAGTAGGAAAGTAGGAAAATCTTTATTCAAGCAGAATTATAAAGTAGCAAATTTCCAGAGGAACTAAAAAATATGCAAGTCATGCCAAAGTATTGACTGCATAATAATGTGATGTCAAGAGCGCAGAATAATCATGTTTGCAGGTAGGCAATTTACATATATTATACAGCAAAGGTTTTACTGTTGAAATGGAAATATAAACCAAGCACTATGTATTTCTAGAAAATAAATTATTATTCACATACTAATCATGTACGTCATGAAAAAGCATTATCATCTCTCTCCTGGACTGACGAATGAAAAAGGAAATATTTGGTGTTTGGAATTAAATCTGATGTGGATGACATTTAAGTTCATGAAAGGCAATCTTAGTTGTACTGAAATCTTTTAATCTTATTTGCAGATTATTCCACCAGTGGCTGCCTGGAGTTGCAAAAGGACTTTATTCTCATATCTTTATTATTTAATTGAATGTTGAAAGTGTAACATATTGTAAATTGCTCTTAATTTTAAAAAGTACTTTCTTGTCTCAACATCATCACATTTGCAGAGCTACAGGAGTACTGACTCAGAAATATACCTGTGCAAATTCAATAGTGGCATACAAAGTGGTTGGATGTAATTAGGTAAGAAAATTACTATAGGGGGTGAAGTACATAATCATACTTAATTGTGATTCAACAGATGTTCAAAATTACTGTAACTTACACCAATCTGATGTAACAGCCAAATTTGATTCTATATTATATCAGGATGCAGTTCCCATTGAAATCAGCAGGTCCACAAAATTTGGGCAATCAGACTACTCACTTCTGTAAGCAGGAATATATTTGATGCTGTGAAAATACAGATTACAGGGGAACTGGTATTCTTTTCCTTATCATGGTTATTGCTTTCTCTACAACATGCTGTTAGATGTTTAAGATGTTGCTGTTCTTCACAAATCTGAAATGTCTGGACTTCCTGGCCTCCAATACCTCTCAAAGGACTAAATTTTGCTGTTGGCATCTGAATTCAAGACAGCTTTCCCAACATCTTGAGTAGACAGCCCAAGAACAATTTCCTGACTGTACTAACACCAGTGCCAAAAGTCCCATATGTTTATGTAGGAGCCCCTCAGAGGTTGTCTTAACTATCCAACAAGCCTGAAGTTGAGCTCCTGTCTTCATGTGGCCTGGATTGAAATTTCACTCAGCAAAGTTGTATCAACAAAGTGAAAACCTTCTTCTCACTGTTTTCTTTCTTACCTCCATTCACCTGGAGGTATGATCCATGGTTCCTGGGTTGAGGTGAAGAATGTATCTCTCTCTCTCAAATTACAGAAAGAACCAACAATGTGAGTGGTTTTACCTTGTATACTTGATGCAAAAACGAAAAATCCTACCACTAAGACAATTTGAACCTGGCCTGTAATCACTCCCCAACACAGACTGCTCAGTCAGTGTGTAAAGGCTTTACACATAGATTTGAAGATATTTTTGGAAGACAGGAGAGGGTATGGCACAAACTGTCAGTGACAGCAGAAAGAGTGATGAGGCTAAGGATGGGCAAACTCCACACTTCAGTGATCAGCCATGGCAGAAGTCCCTTTGAGTAGTTACTTCAGCTACGTGACACCAAGCTTTCCAGGACAGCTTTCCTGGTCTGGTCCACTCAGGTAGGAAAAGCCAGTGGAGAAAACACACTGTACATGTCCACTGATGTCACACTACCTGGAAGCCAGGCAGAGCTGCAGGAGTCTTTGACACCAGGAGCAGCACCTGCAGGTTCCACTGGTGAGGCCACCTGTCCCTGAAACTATCTTCATTACCTCTGCAAAGGAGCTTAGAACAGTTTTCTCTCACTGCCTACTTCTATGTGTTTCATGTAGGACAATTCAGTTCATTTTCTGGCCAGTGCAGGGCTATCTCTGATAGGTATTTACACAGCAACAATCACAAACCACTTGTGCATAGGTATTTATAGAGCACCAATCACAGGCAGTTTACCTAATGACTGATATTAGCATGATGTGTCAAATACAAAATCTTTCTCTGTAAACAGCAGGGTCCAAACAACTCAGCTAATGAAACAGGCAATAAAGAACATGTATGTGGCACCACCTCGCCTATCCTATTTTTGACCATTAAAATAAATTTTATGGATTTCAAGTACATCAAAATAACACGACTAGACTACCTGACTCACCTGCATGTCAGTGTCTTGCAGCAAGGTTTAAAAGAGGGTTTTTTCCTCAAAATCAAACCCTTGGCATAAATCAGCTCTTTGGTGACAAACTAAGAGGACAAGCCCTTCCGTTCCTGGCAGGAGTGCCTGGCTTCATGGCATAGCACTGTCAATACTCATATACTATCCAACTTGGAGCATGGATTGATTTCCAGTACCTGTAACATAAGAGAGTTAGCCCCATTCCATGATCTGGGACGTGGTGAAGCTCAGCGACCAGACTTGTGTTGCAGTTAAGTGACAATCCTTGTGTTGCAGGCAGGATTTGACCACACAGAAAGATAGACCTTCAGGACAGCATTGTCATCACAGCAGCCCCTCCTGCCCCTGTGCACCTTCCCTATCCCTTTTGGAGTCTCCTCCACAACTAAGATGAAGGTTATTTCAAAGAGACCAACTTACTCTGGGTTGTACAGAGCTGATACTGCTCTCTCATGGAAGCAGGGACAGGGAAGCAGATGAGAGGAAGCACTAGAGATGTACAGATGTAATGCACCCTTGCCAGAGAACAGAAAGACATACAAATTGTTGTACTGGCACAAGACAATTGTCTGGCTTACTTGCGATCAGTCTGGGGCATTGACCTGTACCAGGTGCTTTTAGGGGAATGTCAGAAACCATACTGATGTTGACTTAAAATTGTCTGCCCATCACGGAAAACTTTTTTAACCATAAGATATGAGTGGTTGATCTCAATCTTCTGGTTCAACTCCCCTCTGTGTATGTCTCTGTTCCTCTCTAGTTTAAATTTAAACCTAATATATTAAGTATTTATAAAATTAAGAGAAACTTAACTAATTTTTCTCATGAATTTAATACAGTTTCTCTGAGACTCAGATTTTACAATTGGAAAATGTGCTTGTAACACATGATATAGGTGCATTTTTTTGCTTTGAGAGCACACAAAAAATAAATATGTACTTGAGCAAGAAATCTCCCACTAGGGTTGATCTTTCAACCAGAAATATTTCTCTGCACCTGACAGGAAAAACACAGCACAACTACTGTCATGGAAAGATACTGCAATCAGCTGCACAGATTGTTAAGAGAATCATTTTTGAAAAGAGGAATGCATGGTTGGATGTTATTTTAAAATCAAGCCCTGTGTTCAGGGAGAGAACAGAGTTGTGCAAACACAGTTGTCACATCTACATGGATATATCTATAAAGTTCTGTATGTGACTATGAAATGTCTGTACTTTGCTTAATGACCTTAAAGGTCTTTTCAAACCTAAAAGATTCTATGTTTCTATACACACAAATAGGTGCACATGCAAACGTACAAAACCTGGTGCATTCATTCAGGAAACAGATTACAAACTGGAAAGCAGAACTCTTCCTTTATTCTCACAAAGAGGGGCAAGAACAGATTCTGCAGTATCATTCCTGTTAGCAGGCAGAGGCAGGCAGGGTGATTGACTGATCAATTGATTTTGATCCCAGCAATGGTAGAGATTTTGCTATAAGGGTATAAAATCATGAGCTTGGAGCATTATTGCACTCTTTAGGTAAATCTTAGCAATCTAAAGGTGATGCTTTATAAATTTTATCTGAGTCACTCCCCCTTTCACCATCCCACCATTTTGTACCTTTCAGTGGTAAAAAAAAAAACCACAAACCAAAACAACAAACCAGCAAGCTAATACCACTGCTATTTTGGTTTGCCTTCAATGGAAGGGCCGTTAGGTGACATGAGCAAAGGAGTCAAATGCACATACTTGAAAATATATGCTATTTTATGGCCATGTTATGAGCACTTTAAAAGGTGTGCCTTTTATATATAAAATATATATGTAACATATACAATAATGTGACTCACTATCAGTTGTTGGTGTTCTTAGAAAGCAAAGCAGGGGAGACATATATTTTTCTTTCATTTTATTAATGGCACATCCACATAGAACAGCACTGCCATATCAGAAATTAGCCTTTTTGCCTGTTTAGGCCTAGAAAGTTCTCAAACAAACTTCCATTTCATTCTACTTTCAAAGAAGAGCAATTTTAAACAGAATCCACAGGTCTGATATCCCAAAATTCTCAGAACCTTGCCCTATTACGTGGAATCTCAAGCTTTTTTTAAGAATCCTACCTTGCATAACCCTTCATGTAAAATAAAGACTACAATTTTTCTTTTGCTAATTTCTGTGAACTAATTTCCAAAACACTTATTTTCTCCCCAATCACAAACTGGCCTCTTCTCTCTTTGTCCTTGTAATCTCCCTTCCCATCATATCTGTTTCACCTTTTTGCCCTTACCACCATTCTCTTAGTGCTCTAGTGGCTCAGTCTCCTCCCTGCTTTCGCAAACTCCTCTTTTTCTTCCTTTTTAATTGCGCTTCTTTACCAAGTATTCACTATAGGCTGCACTTTTTTTTCCTCCTCCTGATCTCTACACATCTCTGAATGATTCTAACACAGACTACACTATATGAACTAACACATATAGTCTGAAAAGAAACTGTATTCCAGCATGTTGCTTACTTAATTTGTGAAAATTCACAAGTTATGGAAAAAGTAAAACAGCAGAAAGTTTTTCAGAGACTCTGGCCAATAGAGTATTACAAAAATATTCAAACCCATCAGAAATGCCAACCCTTAAAAAGCTTTCACACATACTTAGAGCTTTCTCCTGTTTCTGCTGTGTGACATAATGGTTTACATTGAAAACCCAACATACTTATCTTGAGATTTGATGATCTTCCTCAGAGTGGACTTCAGAATTTAAATGTTTCCATGCTCCCTTATCTAACACTTTATTCTTTCTCACATTCCTGTTATTCATATGGGTGTGCAGTCTGAGTGAGCTAGCCAAAATCACTTATGGAAATGTATGCTGCCTAGTTTTCAAAAAGATTGTATTTCAGCTATCCTTATTTCAGATCAGAGCACATGGGCTATCATTTAAAACTTGCAAATACTCACAAACAGGGACAACTCAGCTAGCTTTGGTAGTAAAGGTGGTATCACTAGCACAAACTACATAAATGTCACGTGCAAACTTGAAAACACATATAGGATTTTGCAAAATATAAAAGCATTTTCAAAAACCCTTGCATTTGAAAATATCAGACGTTCTTTCTAAAGGGAAGCTAGAGTGACACAAGAGAGAAGCTGTTGCCTAATCAGGTGCTGCCTGTACCCAAGCAGGGTAATCTAATTTACAAGTAGGTGACCTATATGTCTGGACATAGCTGATTATTTATTCAACTAATCAAATTATATTGTGTCATTTGACGCTAGGATGTACACAGTGCTGACACGATGCTATTTTTTGTCACCAGATAAGGGGAATTGATTCTAATCTGTATTACTTTTGTTAGTCATCAACTCTTACACCTAGACCTGCCAAGGGAAGCATGAATGTATTTTGTGAAGTTCAATAGCACACATATCATTAGGTCATAGCAAAGATATGCATTGTTGAACTGAAAAACAAACAAACAAACCACTGTACATCACCATCTGATCAACTACTTCTGTGTATCAGTAGTGTTCTGCTGAAACGACCCTTCTGCCCCTCTCCCACCAGCCACTGTCATGATGCATTTGCCCATTACCACTTCATTTTTGTCCTTTCATCATCATCTGGTTTTAGAAGAGACCACCGTGGATTACATTGCATTTTCTGAGAAACCTTGCCTCTTGCTATCCCAAAAAGCACTGAATTCTTAAGAACACCCTCCATCATCCACCTGTGTGTACTTGTGATGCCCATTGTATAATTAATCTCTGACCAGATGTCAAAACCCGGACAAAAGACTGCCTTTTTTAAATTTTGATTGACTGATTTCATTCTCTAACAATATCTACTGCAAAGGTCAGTGAACAATTCTGAGATATCAGCTAGAGCTGGGGAACTCATCAGGAGGGCTCTGTGTCTGTGTGCCCTAATGAGTGGCAGCAACTGAGGCCGCAGCAGATCTCGGCATTTCTCCCATCCCTCCCCTGCCCTGCCTTGTTGGTTGGGGTTTTTTCAATGACCCTGCAGAATTTTTCAGTGGGGAGGAGAAGCAGGGAGAGGGGGTGCTGAGGACCTAGTGGGAAAGAGGAAAGTTTTTAAAATCCGTAAATATGAGCCGCTCATGGAGCAAACCGAGCCTCCTGTGTGGAGTGCTCGGGAGAACGATGATGGTAATTGTTGCTGCTGTCGCTCTCATGGCTGGGGGGCTCTGTTCCCGATTCGCGGGGAAGTGAGAGCTGGGAACGGCAGGACCCCGGCCGCGACTCCCGGTGTTGAAGCCGCCGGCTGTCACGGCTGCCACCTTCGCGACCCTCCCTGGGCCGCAGTCGTGGGTGGAAGCTCCTGGGGGAACCTTCCCCCGGGGAAAGCCCCGTGGGGGAGCGGCGGCCCCGCGGCTGCCGGGGCCGAGGCTGCCGGAGAGGGCACGGCAAGACAGGGAGCAATCTGCCTACTCTGGAGAAGTTGGCGGCGGCGCAGCGGGGCGGCGGGGATGTCACCGGGGCGGCGGGGGTGTCATCAAGCCGGCAGCCCCGGCGGAGTGTGTGCCGGGCCGGGGCCGCTCCGCCGCACCATGTCCGTGCCGGGCGGGCGGCTCCTGCAGCGCCGTTTCGGAAGCGCCCGCGCCTCGGCGGCTGCGGAGCGAGCACGGCCCGAGCGGGCACGGCCCAGCCCGGCTCGCTTCGGTCCCCCGGGCTCGGCCCGGCTACCCCCGACAGGGCAAGTCGGGCGCCGCTCGTCCCTCGGCGCGGCCGCCTCTTGCTGGGGTGTGCCCGGCGCTGCCCCCCCGCCCCGTTCCCGCAAAGGGTGTCCGTGGCAGGGAGCGCCTTCTCCCCGGAGCTGTGCTCCCTTGGGGCGCTGGACGGAGTGAATGCAACTTCAGCTGCCGTGGCCGCTTCCATCGCTGCCCTTCCTTCTCTCCCCCCGCCTCCCTTTCTCGCCTGAAAAGAGCAAACTTACGCTGAAATGGCACCTCGGCTCGTGCGCCAGCCTAACCAGCCCATTAAATACGATCAACGTACCGTTTGCATGGATTGAAACCTTTCCCAGTCCTGATTGCTCCAAAGGGGAATCACGTCCTACCTCCCACCTTCCCAATCTTCATTCTCCCAGTGTACACACGCTTGTAATTACTGGTGATTGTGCTAATGCAACCCTGAGCAAAAGCATGCTGGTACTATGGAGAGGGAAGGCGAAGAAAATACCGTTAATTTAGGGCAATGTACGTGTGGATTATGGGGTTTTTTTTCCTTTTTTACACCATCCTATAGATGTTCGTTAGGCATCAACCCAAACATCAGAGGCTTGTTTCCTAAGCTTTTTTTTTTTTTTCCGTGTGGCTTTTTTTTTTTTTTTTTTTTTTTTTTTTTTTTTTTTTTTTTTTTTACCGGATCACAAGGTGATCTGTAAAGAAATGATGGATCGCTTCGTGGACCAGCGAAAGGAGAGAAAGTGAGGAGATGACTTGTTAGTCTTGACTCTAGCCAAGAAGAATGTTGCCTGATCCCACTCCTGCCGTGATTGCTTCTTACATAATTCTCTGTATTCAGCGCAGACCGCTTCTCTCGGGGGCGGAGGGGGGCACCCCAGTATAATATCACGTCGGGCCTTCTCCGCACTTCAATCCCCTCCTTCAGCAGAGCGGGGCTTCGACGCGTGATCATTAACTTCGGTGATCATCACTTGGTTTCTCTTGAAGGCGGCTGAACGGTCTTGTTCTTAAGCTAAGAGGGTTTTTTTAATTATTATTTGTTCAGATGACATTCCCTGTTCCGCTCGCCCCCCCCCCCTCGCGGCGTGTGCACACATACACGCACACACACACACACACTCACACTCCTTTTCTTTTCATCCTCAGCAAATAAAGATTAGGTGGGCAGATTATAGAAAACGTTTCCACTCCTGTGCTGATCTTTATTCCAAAGCCTTTGTGATGATATTGATGATGATGATGGTCAAGTGGACAGTTTGATTTTTGTGTTTGGAGCTAGTTATAAAGAATCAATATTATATCAAGGGGTAACTTTCGTGATAAAGGACTTTAACCACTCTGGCTATTCATCATAAGTCTGTAGCAAGCAGATAGGTCAAAAGAAATTATATTGCACTAAAGAGTGTGTCTTCTTATCTCTCCTATACCAGGGGAATAAGGGACAAGCCGATCGATACAGTAGCTGCTGTATACTTCTTGCAATTATCAATAGCTGATTTCGTCTTTTGAGGCCTGCATCTATTAATACAAACTAATAATAATCTTCTGAGCATATCTGTAGCCAAGGCAATGAAAGTTTTTATACTTGCCGACACTATTTGTATAGCTAGAATTAGTGGACAATGTAACATCATTTATTTGTGTGTGTGTCTGCGTGTATGTATATATATATATATATATATGTACTCATCTCACTTGTATTTTTCAGAAGCATACAGATTTTTGCGAAGGGTCTAAGCCCATTAATTTTACATGCACGCTGCATTCCTACATGTACTTCCTGGAGTATGTACTGACAGACGTTGCAATACAAATAGAGGGGCTTAATATACAGCACCTATGCATCTATTTGTGTGAACAACGTGTATGTATGAACTTTAATGTGTGTGATCTTGATAATGTGCCCACAACAGCGTGTATCACAAATATTCCACAAAGTATTTAAAATTCTTGGTTAAATTAGTGTATCAACTTTCAAGTTAAGGAACGGAAGTAGATGGTAATTGGAGTTCGCTACGTGTGAACATAAGCTTTAGTGTATATGAATCAATGTTTATTTAGACCCAAGGGTGTATTAAAGACCAAAGCATTAAATAAAAGGAAAAGTAACTTAAATGTTTAAGGCAAAACGTTTAGGCATAGATGTACTGTAGACTGGTTCTATGAATCTCGTGGTGGGGCTAGTTGCTTTCCATAAAAAAATTGTAATAGAAAAGAAACATCTTTATAATTGACATTTGACATGCTGTTTAGGTTAGGCTGTGGTAGACCAAGCACAGATTTCCCTCTGATGGAAACATTTATCATCATGATTGCTGCAGAGTGGCAGGTGGTGTTATCAATTACCTCTTCTTACCAATAATAATATTAGTATGGTAATATCTTTGTTCACGTGAGAACGAATTACTGGTCAGTTGTTGCAGCTTTAAACAGAAAAAGTCGTGCTGGATTTAACCCCAGGGTCCTCAAACGAAAGTTGTGGTGCGGGAAGGAGGTGGGAAGACGATACTTCAGCCTGCCAGGAAGAGTAGGAGATGACAGAAAATAAAGCGTAAATAATTGCATGCACCTTCAAATAAAGTTGCTGAGCAAAATAATAAGTCTAAAAGACGGTAGATGGATTGCACGAAACGTCAGATCCATCTTATCCGCACGTTGGTAACTTTGATGGGTTTAAGAACAACAGTATTGTATAAAGCATAAGTGTAGACAGAACTACTTATATGCTCTTTGTAGAGTCAATCTTGTAGGTAAGCTTTCCGACGGTTTTTATGAACTCCGAATAAGGATAAAAATTAAAGCAAACATATAACTAGGTGTCGCATCAATGTAAAAAATAATGTACTGTTTGGTAACTGACATTATTAAGCAGGCAGAATAATAACGTGCCTCTTCTGACAATGAAAGCAACATCGCAAATGAAGAAGACAATTAACAAATTAGATTTAATTACGGAGAAAAAAAACACTTTTGCTTCCCATCACTAGTGAAGTATTTTGGTGAACCCACCAGCCACAGACAGGGGGAATCGAGCGGGTGCGGTTTGAGCCGGAACACGCGTGACCGCCAGTCCCGCAACCGCGCTCCCCTCTCGCCTGCGCGCCCCTACCTGTGTGGGTGCGCAGAGATTTACGCGGCTGAGCGATCCCATCCCCTCCCCCCCCCGCCGCCCCTCCACTACAGTGATCGCGTTTTTTCGCAACCCAACTTCTCCGAGCGCATCATTATAATTTTTTTTTCGCACTCGACTCAAAAAGATTAATTAAAAGGTCCGTGGAAAACTTCGCGGTGTAATGGGGAGCGCGGGAGGAGGAAGGGGCCGGAGGAGACGCATATCACTTCATAACTTTTCACTCCCCTCCCGAGCCCGCTACACTGACAGGGCTTTCCACGCAGGTCGTGTAGAAACTTTCCCCGGCGATGCGCGGCGTCGCCGGCGGTGCGTCCCGGCGGTGCCTGGCGGAGCCGGGGCTCCGCAGCGCTTCCCTGGCGGGGGGCAGCGGCCGCCCCGCTCCGCTCCGCGCCGCCCGGCACCCGGCTCCGGGACCCCGCGCAGCTCGGCCGGCTCTTTCTCCCAGAGAAAAAGTGGGAAGGCGAGCGGCATAAGGGAAAAGAAAACCATAAAATGTATCACTTGTAACCCTAGAATATGTTAATGTCAAGAGATACAAATCTGGTAATTATGCCTTTCTTGCCTGTTGTGTTCTCCATTGTTCATTAAACGTTAAAGACGGGATTATTTAATTTTCCACTTAAATATTCTCTCACGTTCCGCAAAATCATATTAATTTTCAGTCATTTTAAGGACAAAGTTTTGGGTTTATAACGCTGCCAATGAGCTGCCCCTTTTTTCCCCTTCACATCACACTTTTAAAACGTTCTTCTAGAAATCGTCTGCTGCTTAGGGAACTACCAGGCACCGAGCAATAGAAAACGCCAAAGTTTTGGGGGGTGGGGGGTGGCGGGGAATGTTGCCTCAGCAACAGTAACAAATCTTTCCAAAAGATGACTGTATGAAAATTGACATATTTCAGGTACTACAGCAATTGTGGGGGGAAATGCTTGAGCGAGGTGAAAGTGCGTCCTCACTCATTCCAGTCAAATATCTCAGCCACAGAGAGTGGCTAAGCCACTTCGGCTAAAAAAAGTCGGAAAAAATGTCCCTCTCTGTTTTTGAAGGGGAAGCCCTAACTCCAGCGCCCTACTCACTGCTGCGGTGCTGAAGGTTACTTGAATGCCCGCAGATGCTCCCGTTCACCTGCACTCTGCCTACAATCTAACGCAGCGCATACATACACACGCACAATGTGTTATTCGTGTGAGCCGGGTGCAATAAATCCCTACTTTTGTCGGAAAAAAACCCATGCTCAATTAATGGGCTCGTCCCCTCCCACTTCATATTAGAAAATTGCATCGTATTTCAACCATCACCATTGTCTCCAGGTATTTTAAACGAAACACTCTTAGTGCGACCAAACTTTCAGCAAGGATGGATGCACGGGAAGAAGATGCAGTAGAATTTATAGACAGTAAACAAGTTTTTCAATCGTGAAGGGGGCAATAATTTCAAGGAGTGCCGTGTACACATCTCGCCAAACGGTGGACAGAAAAGTACATTCGTCTAATATCAAAAAGCATTGATCTGGCGTTTCAGTGTTCTTTCCCCTGAGGGTCGTGCCCTTTCCTAACGAATACCTGCCCCACAGAAGTCGCTGATGTTGTGCATGTCAGCAAACTATCCGGAGTGGCCAGCTGTCACCTCTAACTTTATTTGGTTTGCCTACTAACATAAAAGCGGGGAATAAACCGAAAGCCCAGAGACAGGGTATCAGAACTCACGAGATAAAGGGAGCTATCAGCAGGGAAAGTTTACACAGAGAAGGCTCCCAAAGAAGCCGGGGTTAGTGTGTTTTAAGGACTAGGGCTGGATTACACGGGCTGGGGTGGGGGTATTAGGAGGAAATCCCTTTCACTGATCCCCGGCCCCATGCGCGGAGCTGCCCGCCTCCCTCCCGCGGCCGGCAAGGT
Organism: Eopsaltria australis; assembly: GCA_034509425.1. Taxonomy (NCBI): domain Eukaryota; kingdom Metazoa; phylum Chordata; class Aves; order Passeriformes; family Petroicidae; genus Eopsaltria; species Eopsaltria australis. Next base: position 174,922 of record JAVTVJ010000208.1, read on the forward strand.
GGGCTGCGCCTCCGCGCCCCTGCGAGGGCCGGCGCCGGGGCCACTCCGCCGAGCGCGGCACGGCGAGGGGGTCGGCGGAGCCGGGCTGCGACTAACAGATCAAAAAAAAAAAGGAGAAGAAAAAGAAAAAAATTTAAAAAGGGGAAACTAAACAAAACGGCGGAGGTGACCACAGGAGCCGCTGAAGGAGCCCCTCGCCCCGAAAGCACACATGCACAGCGAGGCGCGGAGCCGCGCCACAGGACAGTGTGCGCACTGCGGGCCCCTGCGCGGTGCGGCGCCGCGGCCATCGGCGACGGTGGGGTACATCCTAGCGGCGGCTGGCTGCCATGGGAGCGGGCTGGCCGCAATCCCCGCCCGCCCCGGCCGAGGGGGAGGAGGGCAGAGACGGCCGCGGGAAGCGGCAACTTGTGGCGGCGGCCGGGGAGACGGAGCTGCTGCGCGGCGGAGGGGCCGCCCGCCTCCCCGGGGGACGGACGGGGCGGGAGGGACGCGAGTCGGCGGGACGGGGCGGGGGAGGCTCGGCCCGGCTCCCCGGCAACTTGTAATGCGATAAGAGGGGAAAGCGGGGGATGGAGGGGAGGGAAGTCTCTCCCCACCCCTCCTCCTCACTTTTACAAAAAAAAGGGGGGGCCTGGGAGAAAAGCCGCTGTTGGGAAAGTGCGTGCGGAGAGGGAGGCTCGGCGGCGGCGGGGAGCGGATCGGGCTGCGGGGCTGGGGGCAGCCCCGGCGGCAGCCCCGACAGCGCGGCACGGGAGGCGGAGGAGGAGGAGGAGAGTAGGAGGAGCTGCAGTGTGACCCGCTCCGCTCCCAAACTTGAAAGTTTATCTGCCCGAAATCAAGAGCGGCCTCGGTGCGCGCAGCGCTCCTCGGCACGGAGCGGAACGCAGCGACCGGCGGAGCCGCCGCGCAGGGAGCAGCTGGCGGCGCCGCTGAGAACGAGGCAAGGCAAGGGAGGGGGGATCACCCGGCGACAATAACAACAGCCACCCCCACCCCCCAAAACTGGGAGACGATCCATACTATTTGCTGGAGACCAAGGACTTGCTCATCGGCGCACACGCGAGCCCGCTGTCATTAGCTAACAGGACACACGGCTGAGCCGGGGGGGTGGGTGGGCGGAAGGGTGAGGAGTGTCACAAAAAGTCATTACAACCTGAGAGAGAGAGGGAGAAAGAAAAAAACTTCCTACCAATGGACAACAGGAAGTGACCACCACCACCAACGGGGAGTCTCTGCTTGGAGAAAGAAGCTGCAAGACAAAGAAGAAGGAAGGAGAGGTGAAAGACAAAACTGCCCAAGGTCTTCTGCGTGTGCATGCGTGCGCTTTCGAGAGCGGAGAGAACAAAAGTCAGCCGGGAATTGGAGACAGAAAGAGCGACTGGAAAGGAGACAGGATGAAGGAAGAGCTAAAGAGAAGCATGTGAAGATCGAGGCGAAAGAGCAGTAGAACGCTGAAAAAGAAAGCGCACAGAAAAGAAAAGGAAAAAGAAAAGGCATACACAAAAGTTTCTTTTCCTCCTGGGAAGAAATTACTCACACACACACAGAAATCAGATGCTTTGCAGCTCAACTTCTGGGGAAAGAGAGACCGAGAGAGCAGAGGACGCAGAGTGATGTGAAGAAAGAAAAGGAGGGGGGAAAAAAGAAAAGCAGAGAGCAGAAAGCAGAGCGAAAGAAACTGAGAGACGTGAGGGAAGAAAGCACGACAGATAGAAAAGCGAAGATCGTGACCTTTCCCAACAAGTGAACCTTGCACATATGTTGTGTAAAGTGTGTGCAAAACAGATTCCCTCCTGCGTGGTGCGTGTGTGCTTCTCTGCTGCCGCCGCTGCTGCCGCTGCCGCCGCCACCGACGCGGTCGGTGCTTCTCGCAGGCGGCGCTGCCGGTGCCGGGGAGACGCATCATTTGGCGGAGCGAAGCGGCTAATTGCGGAGCCCCGTCCTTCATTTACATATGCAGCCTGAGTCCGCTGGAGCCGCGCCAATCCGCGCTCGCCCCCAGCACCATTAATCGCCATGCATTATTCACAATCATAATTACTGAGCCCCATGCGCGCTGCGCGCAGCCGCCCCAGCCCGCCGCCCCGCGCACACCCCGCCACCCCGCGCACACCCCGCCCGGCTCATCCCCGGCTCGCTCACCCGCTCACCCGCGCACTCACTCACTCACTCCCAGTTTGGCTGGCTGGTTAGCCTTGCGTGTTGGTTTTTTTTTTTGGTTTTTTTTTTTGGTTGCTTGTTTGTTTGTTTGTTTTTTTCTTCCCCGGGGTGTTGGTTGCCTTTTCTGTTGTTTGTTTGGCTTGTTTTGCAACTCGACTTTAATTTGTGAACAGTTATTTCCAACCCCCAACCCCCCTTCGTTCCCAATTCCTTCCCCCTTTCCTTCCACCTCCACGTCGCTGATGCCTCTGCAAAAAGCAGAGTCAAGACGGCTCAGTTAGCAGCATGTCTCGTCGAAAGCAAGCGAAACCCCAGCATCTCAAATCGGACGAAGAACTGCAAGCAGAGGTAGTTTCTGAGCACGGTAAGGGTTCCCGGCGCCTCTTTCTCCTTCTCTCTCTCTCTTTTTGTGAGCGTGTTTCGGATGGAGATAGGTGAATTTATGGTGATGGTGAACATGGGAGCGCAATTACTCTGCAGCGGGAGAATGGGAATTAGAGCAGCCGGGGGAAGAGGCAGCGGAACTGAGAAGTTCGCAGTTTAGCCAAGTTTCTGCAGCCCACCCCCTGCTTAACCAGCCCTCCCAGCAGCAGCCTCCCGGCCTCCCCAGCGCTTTGATCGAGGCTGGGCTCGGCGGCGGGGCTCGGCCCTCCCTCCCCACTCACCCGGGCTCCAGCAGCTGCAGGAACGGGCACCCCGGAGCAGCGCCTGCCTCCTCCTCCTCCTCCTCTTCCTCTCCGCTGCGTTCCTTCTCTCTGTGTTATTGGGTACCCTCTTTTTCCCCCTCCTGCTCTCTCCCGGCGGAGGCTCGGAGCGGACAGAAGCCATGTTCCCCTCGCCCCACCGGCAGCAGGAAAGTTGGGGCGGCCGGGGCCGGGGTGCCCTGCCCGGGGCTGCGGGAGGTCCCGCGGGCCAAGGGCTGCCGGTGTCCGGGGCAGCCCCACGGCGGCCGCTGCCTGGGGATGCCCCCGTCGCCCCGGGTCGCCCGCACAGGCTGCAGGGCTGCGAGGGCTGCCCCGGCCGCTCTCCCCGTCGGCCCCAGGGGACCGGGGAGGACCCTGGTAGGAGCGGGCAGGGCCGCTCGGGTGCTCGGGACCAGCGCAGTTGCTTTCATTATTTTCGAGAGGATTGAACAGCAGCTTTTAGCCTTCCCCCCTGCGCTGCCTTCCCCCCTTCGCCTCCTGGCTCTGCTGCGACTGTAATTATCAGTGGTAGGTGACACGGGGTGCCACCACCGCCACCAGTCCCTGTCGCGCCGGCAGTAGGCAGTGGGAAGGGGTTATTTTCTCGCCCATCCGCCATTCCTCGCTTCCTCCCCACACGCAGGCACACGCACACTTGCTTTTATGCATCTGGGCTGCCAGGCTGCTAGTGAACAAGTGTCCAAAGCTGGAGAGATTTGGACTGTAATCCTGCTTTATTTCCACTTTGCTGTAATTTTCTTTTAGGGAATAGGCCTTCAGGGTTTTCGTCTTCCTTTTTATTTTTTTTATTTTTTAATTAGTTTTAATTTCCTTAGTAGTCCCTGGCACTGCAGCATGCAAAAGCACACCACAGCCCATGCTCTCTTCTGGACTAAGTTGAGAGCTTCCACTTCAAAGTTTTTCTTTTCCTCTTTGCATAGAGCCTACTGCTTTCTTAGCTTCATGCATAACCAAGCAAGATCCCCAATGTTTTTGGCTTTCTGTGTAGGCCCCTTGCTCCACTATATTATCTCCTCTCTCCCTTCCTTCGAAAAGGAAAACAAAAAAGTCCGTCTCCTGCTTTAAAACTATAATTACTCTTAAGTTGCATCTGTGAGGAGAGAAAGGCAGCAAAGTTGAAGCCTGAGGAGGATTGACTATTGTATCTGAACTTTACAGCCCTGAAGCTTAAGGCAGCGTGAATCCACTTCATCAGGTTAAAACATCTGTCAGACTGGCAAATTGTTAAGCCTCCTGCTCCTTCCCAGGGTATTTGGGAAGGCAGAGAGTAAGTCCCACACTGTCCAGAGCTGAGGGGGCTCCTGCCACTGCTCCAGGAAAACCCACTTGGGTGTTGACAATAATAGGCACACAGAGAAATGTTTCCTTCTGTCACAGTGAAGGAGCAAAGCAGTGCATTTTCAAATTATTTTTTTTCCTTAGGAAACTGTGGTCGTGTAAAATAAATTAATATAGACAAGCAGAGGAGAATTAGGATTTTATTATGAAAGCAAGATTTGTTGAGCCCATCTCTGCTGGATTGGGCTGTAGGTCCAAGAATTTATCATTAGCATTATAAACTTTTACATGCTCTGAATCCGTACAGAATTTCAATATGGAAAAATGTATTTCAATACAGAAAAATGAAACCCCACTACTTCATTATGACACTCCTGGTGAGTTAATAAATTGAAAAAAAATTGTTAAACTAGGTTTTTGTTTTGTTTTGTGAATCTTATCTATGTAGCCATGTCACCCGAGATTAGAACAAGAGATATGCTAAAAAGAAACGCTTGCATATGGTGGGTAGATTAAGAACAAAGAATCTTTTTGTCATGGAAATGTGGGTTTTTTTCCCCTTTTTGGGGGGGTTTTGTTTTGTTTACTTCATCACATAGAATTTCTCACACTTGGTTTGTTTTGTATTGCCCTCAATGACTACATGATCAAATGAATGGATTTATTTCTGCCGAATGAGAAAGACAGTCTTTCCATCAAAAGGACTACATTGCATCCCAGTGAGGAATTTTAAAGCGTTATTATTGTGGTCCCTGAATAGCACAAAATCGGCTTTCACAGCAGCCCTAAAATGCAACAATGTAAATACTTTTCAGCCTTAGAAGGCTGTTATCAAAATGTGCTATGTTTCCTTTTATTAAAACATATTTTAATTAATAGAGTGAAACCCTTGATAGTTAACAATTAACAGCCTGAAGTTGGGTTTGCACTTTCATTTGAGAAATGTGAACAAAGTGGAGACAGGCCACAGGAGCAGAGGGCTATCTACTGCACATTAGTGTAATGTAAATCATTTACACATTGTATTAGAAAGCCTAACGATTGCCATACTTGCAAGCAATTTTATAGGCTAGATATAATGAGAGCTTCAAATCTCGTGAATTAAAACACTTCTTGTCAAGTCAGTGTTCTTCGTTTCTGTTCACAGCTGTGATCAAGATATTGCTACAGTTCCTGAGTATATTTTGCAACAGGCCAAAAATAGTTTGCAGAGTGCAAGAATATTTGTCATTTTAAGAAAGCAAACTGCTCAAGCGGTATTATTTCATATGTGCAGCCTTTTCACTCATTTTGTTGTTTGTCTCCAAAGGAGTTATCGCAAGACTAAGCAAATGAAGCTTATTATTTATTTAATGAAATCATGTTTAATATCACCTCAAAATAGATTTTATAAAATGAAGCATTTAAAAATTAATGTTCCATAAATGTAATCCTTACAGCGAAGGGACATTCATAGCAACAGAGGGAAGCCTGGCAGTTTGGGGTGTAGGATGGAAGACAAACATTAGGCCGGGTTTTAAGTTGACTGGTCACAGCAGAACTTTCATGCTAACGTTATCACAAAAGTTTTAGAATCTAAACAAATAATTTTATAGCCAGCTTGGGCTACAGCATAACACAACTGCATTCAAACAGGACATTGTCATGGTAGTGAGAAACTGTTGGAAATCTGAGGATAATTAGCATGTCATCAGCTACAGACATACACTCAAAATTGTTTGAAATTGTTTGTCAAAAGTGAAATGCTAAAAAATATATTTTTAAATAACTTTGAAAAGAAATGTTAACAAACAGCTGCTGATGATATATTTCTTGAATAATTGCAGTGTAGAAGAGTGAACAAAAAATACGTATTTAAAAACCCAAAATTTGAGGTTGCTAAATGAGAAGATCTGCTGGAAATCATTTAAAAACAGCAGCATAAGGACTCAGTTGACTGCCTGTGGAATACAATAATCTCAGTTTCTCAGTAAATGTAAGGCATTGTAATAGCTGGAATTACATTTCTAATACACTTGCCTTGTTCAACAGATTACAAATGAATCAGAATTGTAGATACAATGCACATGCTTCAATTAATTTTAAAATTAAGCCATGGGCATAGCATTTGTATTTTTAAGTTAGGGATAATAAAAAAGCATTTCGTTTGTTTGTGGGGTTTTTGTTTGGGTTTTAAAAATTTCTCTTGGGGGCTGTTTTGTTGGTTTGTTTTGGGTTTTTTTTATTGTAGTGCTGAAAAGTGTTTCTTAAGAGTGTGCAAGTGAGGTTCTGGTAAGAGTGATGACAAACGGTGCTTTGGACTTCTTCCTGTGAAGTTTCTGGCAAAGATGCATCATTGTTTAGCCTGAGGTAGAAGGGATACCTTGTAGTGAGCTGTGTAAAGAGAGTTTTCTAAAGTGCCTTTTGCAGTAATTTTTTAAAATATTGGACCTCTTTTTCCTCCCACTCTTCAATACATACAACATAGTCTAAACTAATTGATCTGTTTCGTCTTGGTAAAGTGGGATTGCGCTGTGCAGTTTTGGGCAGTTTGGTGACTGCACTTAGTATTCTTCTGGAGTGTGTACACAGACACACAGGCTCAGCTTCAGCAAAGACAGTTCAATATGTAGCAGCCAGCCTCATGCATGTGGTCACTCCATCTGCATGTAGGGAGGGTTAAAATGCGTTTTGGGGGGACATTCCTCCGTATGCAATTGAGGTTATTCTCTATTGCTTAAACACTGTTGCATTTCAAACTTGAAAAGTCACAAGCAGCTGTCAGTAAACATAAAACTTAGGTGATTTTTGAGAATGTTTGTTCTGAGGCAAATGTAAGAGAAGGCTTTTTGTTTTGAAAAATAAAGGCCAAATTAGTATGGCTATAAATTGCCCTTTGATTAGAAATGGTAATTGAAACTTCATATAAATACTTTTGCCATTACAGTAGAGACTTCACATTCAAACTATGTAACATCTGTGTTTGTATAATTTTAAAAATACTCTGCATTGAATTGTGTCAGCCATAGAAAAATATTTGGAATAATAAGGAAACTACAGCAATCGGCCAATTTGCTGATGTATGTATAACAATGGAAGCAGACAAAACTGGGTCAGATTTTATCTGGTGATGTTGGTCTTGAAGTCTTACAGTCTCCTGAGGTAGACATTAAGGCACTTTTTTCAGAGTGAGAGGGAGGAAATTTTGAAAGGCGTTTGTTTAAATTCTGTGTAATTAAACTATTAATATGCATACATTTGGCTGTTGAAAATTACTTTTCCTTGCCTAAGAGAGAGGAAAAGCTGCAATTCAAAAAATATGTGGCATTAGAAAAAGAGTAAAAATAAACTAATTAATAAAGAGTATTAGTGCCATCTGAAAAATAGTCTGAATCCTGGGAAGATTTTCCTGATATCTCTCCTTCATTTGATTTGTTGTCTGCCAAACATAGACAAGCATATCTGTTGACTATCCAGCAGTCAGAGCATGAGTCAATCACTTTTGCTGATAATAAACCAGGTCAGGCATGACATCAAAATAGTTAAGTACTGACACAGTTTCTGCAATAAAGCGTATAAAAATAATTTATTTCATTATATTGTATTTGTAAAAAGAGAGTAATAGTCTATATTTTTTTTCCAGAGGAAGCACTAGCAAATCTAGTTCTAGCAATACATTCATATTGAATTTTATATAGCAATGTAAATCTTGTTTCCTTTGTACTCTTAAAATTTCCCACTAAATGTAGTGAAGGTTCTCCGTTAATACAAAAAAGGGAGTTTAGGCCAAAATGTACTTTTAGGGGCTGGTTCAGTTATAGTGCTGTTAGACCTAGAGAACATTTCTTCCTATCAATGAAATACCCTTCAAAACCATGAAAGCCAGAAAGATAATTGTTTGTAAGGGTGATAGAAAACCGTAATGCAACACATTTAAAAAATCTGGTTTTTTGAGTTAAAAAGTGAAAAGATAGAGGATTAAGGAGAGGGAGCTTTACTATTTCCTTGCTGCAGTTAGGGTGCAAAAAGTGAGCATACTCGAACAATATTTATTCTTGTAGTGCAAGCTCAATCTTTACTAAAAGGCCTTCCGAAATTCTTATTGCCACTTGCTAATACTGGCCCGTGTGGTGTGTTCACACTCCCAGTTTCACCACTCTGCCGAAAAATCTGAAATCTATCACTGGTTGCAAAGTAACACCGCATACCTTTCCAAACTTTGGAGCCAGAGAGGGAGGACACGGAGGTGGCTTAGGCAGGCTGCTGACCCCCCGCAGCAGCCGCGGGCCGGGCCGGGCGCAGGTGGGCGCAGCGCGGCTGAGTCACCCCGTGCCGCGCCGCGGGGGCTCCGCCGGAGAATGCCGGCCAGAAGGTGGGATCGCGGAGTGCCAGAAAACTTCCCCAGGCCTCCTCTCCCTCAGGGTGGGTAGTTAGAAGTGCTTTGACAAGGCTTGCTGATTTAACCTTTGCCTGCTTTGCCCTGCCAGGGGTGGCCGCTAGATGTCAAGCTCATAATACAATTAGTACATCTGTGCAGTTGACCTTGGCAGCACGGCTTACCACTGTTCTGTTAAGTGTTAACACTGAATTTAAGTGTTAACTAGAGATCCCTCGGAGTTTCCTACATGCTGTCCAGCTTATCAAATGCTCATCTAGTTCAGCACAAGTGTTTACAGTCCTTAAAGTAGGAAAAAGGTTTCCTTTTGTGAAGCCCAGCATCTTGAGCTGCTTAATTAACCCTCCAGGTGCTGCCGTATTTTTGTTCTAGATAATCAAAACCGACTTGTCATTCAGCATTTCAGGAGACCCCTTCTCCTGGTGCCATTCAATAGTTTTCATTTATGAATTTCTTGATGCACTAATGTTCCCAAAGCTGGAAATGGTGAAAGCTAAAATATTTGTCTAGATCGTTGTGGCTTTGCTATCCTGGGCAATATTGTGCTATATGGAATGGTGAAAGACCGAAATAACTGAGCTGCACAACTGGCATTGAACCACTCCAGGTTTTCTCTTTCAAGCGCTCCTGGTTGTGAGTAATTTTACTCATAGAAGTAGTATAATTGAGCCCAGAACTCGGAAGTTCAGTTTTGAGATACTTGGAAGATGCAGGATTTGGTCCTCACATCAGCTCCTTGTCTTGCAAGCCGCCAAAACCAGATTTGTACCCCTTTCTGTGCTTGTTCAGAAAGTGATTGCCTTCATTAATTCATGCAGGGTGTTAAGAGTTGTGTAGTTTAAGATGCAATTAATTATGTACTTTTCAAGGAAAGTGATGCAGAATCTCTGTGGTTCTCCTTCTTTCTTCTAGTTTGTTTGGTTTGGTGTGGCTTTTCTTTTTTTTCTTTTTTTTTTCTTTTTTTTTTTCATATCAGCTATGTTAGGAGCATTTATCTTGATTTTTTTTTTTTTTTTAGGATTCCCAATAAAACTCGATGCATTCCAAATAAATTTAGTTCTTACAGACATCCGCATTATTTGTACACTAATTCTGCACAACCTGAAATTATTGTACCCATGCCATAACAACCAACCAAGCAGCTGTTTATATGACTTTGAAAAACATAGCACAGGTCTTATTGAATATGATATCTTGCGCAGATATTACAAACAATCCATGAAGCTTGCATCTGTTCCACATCTGCGTCCACAGAGAAAGGCACCAGTGTTTGATATAGCAAAGTGCTTCACTGCACAGATTAGAAACTGCAAATGTTTTAACCAGAGTACAGTTAGTGCCTGTGCCACAGGTGGCTGTTACTTAACAAATTCTGAGATTCAGGCTACTGAATAGATCAAACCGTGTGTGCCAGGTCAGCACCGTGTTTTGCATAGCAAGAGTGCCCTCCACTGTTCAAATCCATACTAACAGCTTTTGTAGGCTGAGAGAAAGGACAGAAAATTTTTCTTTTGAGTTTGGAATTTCTTCTACATTGTTAAACACAGTAGGGGTCTCTATTTGTCTCCTCCTGTTTCACAGCTTGGGCTCAGTATGTAATAATTCATCTTTCTTTATGGGATTCAAAGCTATCATAAAGAGTTAAAAAGAATTAATTTGCAAGAAAATAAACATGTTCTAACAATTTAAGATAACTTTCTTTAACAGCTCCGTCAATTGTAAGAGGTGATAGAGATAACAAAAAAGTAGTACGGTTCTCCTCCAGGATCAATATGTTGCTACAAGTCTACAGTTTCCAAATTAATATAATTTTAAAACAAATTTATGGAGTTTTTTTAGTATATGGTCTTACTTCATTTAATCTGAGCTTGGGGGAAAATAAATATTCTGATGATAAGAGTAGTAAATAATTGTCCTCTATCAGTGTGCTATGCTCAGAGTTTTGTTTACAATAATGCTTGTTTAAATATAAAAAATGTCATGAGCTGCACTTTGAAATGATTTTTGGACTTGCATGTGAAAGCATTTTATACATCTGTCTTCATAGTTAGCAGACATTTTAGCTTTAGTTGATGCTAACATATGCATTTCTTTCAGAAAGTTCTTCACAGTTCCTACACTGCTTCTCAGTGTTTTTTTATCTTCCTCAAAGAAATAACTACATTTAGAAAATATTGACTCTCAATTATAGAGCTCTGAATGTAGAAATAATAGTAATTCATACAACACTCAAACTTTCATTTGTATTATTGTGTATGGTCTAAAAAGAAGCTTCAGAAAGTATTTTATTGCCACATTTGTTGGATTCCTTTACAAGGCAGTTTTGTTTGAATACTTCAGGAAGGTATCAGCAATTTAAAATATGTGCAAGCCTAAGGAAACGTTGATTCTCTTACTTGATTTTACCCAAGTGTCCTATGAATCACACATAATTTGAGGATTCCATGACACAGAGAAACAGAAAAACAAAATAATGAATAATCAGAGATAATTTTATTGTAACAGTCCTTATTTAATATAATTGAAAAGGTCCTGTTCAGGTAATTTGCTTGTGTGGAACTAGAACCGATTTAAGATGGGACAAAATGAAAAGATTCTGGAGCAAAAATGAAACACAGCATTTGGTTGGGGCTTTCTCCAGACTGGAAGCAGTTAGTCCTAAGAAAGAGGGCACTTAATAAGCAGCATAGATTTTAAGAATTAACCTGACTAACATGTGATGCTTAATTTCAGTCTGTTCCACAAAAGTAGATTGCAACATTTTTGAAGCAGCCGTTCGTTATATTTTCTCTTCACATCATGCAAGAAGCTCCCCTCTCGCACAGAGGAGGAAGATCTACACAAGCAATAAAAATTTAGAACTAGTAAAGCCAGATTTACAAACACTGTGTATTTAGTCAGAAGTGACAATTTTTTCTCGACTCTGCACAATTCCTAATGGTGACTAAAGGCACCCTTTGAGCCATGTCCCTTACCCTTGGGCACTGAGGAACCAGGCCAGCACCATCTTCCTTGCTCCTATCTGAAAAGTATTTGGTGGGTACACTTAGTTAGGGGCACAGAGTGAAGCCTCCTGGCATCAACCCCTTGAACCCCCTTCACTGAGTCACCAGAGCACCTGAACGGCTTCAGGTATCACCACCCCAAAGTGCCTTTCTCAAAATGCCTTAGTTTGAATTTCTATGGGCTAATTTTAGGGCCAGACCTCAGTGGTGCAAAGTGCCAGCACTACTGGAGCCACTGTGGCTCTGTGGGCTGGTACTGGCTCAGGAGCTCGCCTTGGGTACAATCTGAGAGATGCTGCCTGAGATTTTTCACCTGTTTCCATAGGGGAAGCTTGATGTGCTGCAATTCATCTTGCATCCCATAGCAGCTTCAGATTAGTCTGTTAGCTGTTAGACTGTAATGAGAAAAAGAAAATAACTGAGAGGTTATTAGTGGCTGAGATCCTGACTGCTTGACAAAACTCCCATTCAACACCTTTTGTGTAACTAAGAACTGCAAAATTCAACCCATGTCTGTAAGATTAAGCAAGTGCTTGTTTAATTCCCTCAAAGTCCTTGAAAATTTTTACTGTATCACATCCTCACTGTAATAACAAAAATTATTGTTTCTCTTCAGGAAAAGTTAAAGAAAAAATATTAAATTCTTCACTACCAAATGGATTCAATCACTTTGTAATACTTCAGAAAATAAAAACAAGCTATAAAATATGAATAAATGTGGAAAAATTCTATGCTTCCCAGTAATAGACATATTCTGTGATTAAAAAACCAAAATTAATTTGTAGCTTTATATTTTAGCATTTAGCATTTTTAATGTTCTGAAGTAATTTTGGTATAGATTTCTGTCATTCATAAAGTGACTGAGTTTTAATGAAGAAGCAAAAACAGCCTTTCATGTAGAATGCTTTTAAGCTTTAGTCCCTGTTGAATTCAGTGAGAACTTACACTTCAAAAGCAACAACAAATACAGTGCCTTAGTGCTTTCATATCAGTAAGTACTTCTGAAAGGGATGTTAGAAACCACATCTGTGAAATACAGAGGCAATGTCCAGTACAGGTATATATTGTGATATATTTGTCAGTTGTTGTTTTTAGTCTTTCTTGTTTCACCCTTGGAAGTGCTTGTTTGCATGGCTAGTTTGTATTCTTTCAATCCTATTGAATTCAGCACTGTTTCAGATGTGAGTAAAGACTACTCATTTGAGTAGCACTTGGATTGAGACCACAAGCTGTCATTCTGTGAAGCATCTTAGTAGCCTCAGCATGCTGTGCAGGAAAATACCATCACCCGTGGCAAAGCAGCATTTACTTTCATGCCATTTGTGTCACCTGCTTGCCTGCCTGTCCAAGGAAGTGAAGCTTTGAGAGAGATTTGATTTTTTTTTTTTAAGAGCCAGAATAATTTATCGTAAATGGAAAGTACTGTAGTGAGGTTCGTTGTATGTCTAGTTTGAGGTTGAATTGGGAGAAGAAAACACCTAGCTACTTTCTGGCATTATTTGAAATATTTTTCTAAAGGAGTCCTTGACTATTTCAAGGCAGATAGATGATGAGGTGAATGAACTTGGATCGGTCATTCGAAAAGTATTCTCACTATTTTTAAGATATGGGAGTTGAGGGAAGGAGAAATGCAAAACAGAGCTGTAGATCTGCTTTAGCATAGGCAGGAGTCTGGTCCCCCTGAGACAGCACAAAACTAGCCATTTATTTCATTGAGAGCAGAGCTGAGCGCTGATTAGCCAAGGAATACCTATACTGCTGCATTCCTTGTGTACTTTTTCACAAATTGTATTTCAAACTCAAACGACTGTTTCTTTGAGTTTAAGTACACTAGCCTGCTTATTATTTTGAAATACTGAACAGGTCCACATAGATACCTCCTGGCAGTGGGCACCAGTAGTTAAGGTTGCTTTGGAAAGTTTACATGTTATACGTACTAGCTTTGATACATGGAGATCATGAGACTGTCTTCCAATGCATAAAATAATACCTGTTTTGGTATTTGGTAAATGTTCACGTTTGGGCTTAGTGATTACTGTACAGTGTCTGAAATAATTAGCTTGCTGGTGTTTGATCAGCTCATTTGAGATCAGAGGACAGCCATATTTGAATGGCTATATTGCCTGAATCCATCACTAATTACTGAAACCTTTTGTGCAAGGTTTGTTTAGAGAAAGCTCTCCTTAAACAAAAGAATAGTGACATATAGATAAAAAGCTGGAAGGGGAGCTGCACAGTTTTCAGCTTCTTTAAGAATCAATCCTCCTTTGCAATTACTTGGTAGCAATATCGGACGTAGTAGTTGTTATTATAATAATAATAATAATAATAATAATAATAATAATAATAATAACAGTACTCATAATCGTAATAACAGCGACACACAACTGTTACCCAGCTTGCCAATGTTTGGAAATAAGCACTGGAAAGTGTTCCCAGTGAAAGCCTTTGGAGAGACAACGTCTCTCTGTGAGTGGTCGGCACTACCAACCAGGGCACTTTGTAGGTTCTGAGCAAGGACTAGAGAATCTGTCTCCCCGACTTTTAAAATGCAAATCTGTAATGTAAATAAGGATTTGTTTGAGTTGTCTTAGTTCAGAAAGACTCTGGAGAGAGGCAAGCATGTTGGGTGTTGATGCTTCGCTGGTCTGTACTCTGCGTGCTTTCACTTTGCGAGAGCTGAAGCGCACACTGAAAATGTGGTTTGGAAGCCTGCTTTTTCACTCAACTCGGTTTGGGAGGCTTTGGGTTTTTCAACATATGCTTTAGGATACCTGCTGCCAGTATGCTCTTTTTCTGTGGTGAATCATGTTATGTTCTGTAATATTTCTGTAACAGAGAGTGATAGTTTTTACTGAAGCACTTACCATAAGGATTAGTCTAGTATTGTCTAGCAACAGCTATATATTATCGATCTTAACCCAAACAGTGTAACAGGTTCAGCATTTAATGCAGAAGTCTTAAATAATTCTTGACTGTTTTGAATTGCATTTTATTTCCCTCTCCCAAAAGGAAAAATAAAAAGAAGAGGGAAAAAACCAGTAGTATTTCAAGAAGTGTTTATTTTAACCAATAAATACAGTAGAATGTTGAAATTAGAAAATTCTGTATTCAACTATCATTTCTTAATAGAAAATACATGTCTGTTACTTAGTGACAAGCACTTGATAAATGAATGTATGAGTACATAGTGTGTATAGTGTATATATATAAAGTTTAATCTTTAAATTTTTTGAAAGGTACAGTTTTGGAAGGTACAGGAAAATCATAAGTTTGAGAGGCTGCAGAAGGCTAGGAAATAGTATTCAGGGCACAGATTTATCACCTTTATCAGACAAAACTCCCCGCTGAAATCTATAGGGAGTTTTAGCTGAGCAAAGACTGAAAGAACTGACAGGCAATTTTGTCAAAAGCGATTTTATAGTTAATGTTCTGTAAAAACCTCTTTTTTAAAAGCAACCGGAACATCTCAAGATTGCGCTTTCCTTTTATTTTCCACTGCTACCATTTTTTTTTGCAACTGTTTCTGTTGAAATGATAAGTCCTGAATTTCT